>WSUE01000043.1:0-105086 GCA_019633535.1 Tulasnella sp. JGI-2019a
TGCTGCTGCTGGATTGGTTGTTGTTGCTGGCCGCCTGCAGCTGGTTGCTGTGGTGGGGGAGGAGGAGGTCCTGTTGGCTGATTACTTCCCGAGCTTTGCCCTTGTCCTGGGGTACTTGATCCAGCTTGAGGAGTAGGTGAACTTGATTTCTTGATTGGATTTGCCGCACTTGCTGATGTAACAACTGGTGTCACTGGTTCTTTAGAGTCAGCCGTTGATTCTTCTTGCTTCTGTAGCTCGACTACAGGTGGTTTTGGTGAATTTACTTGAGACGATCTTCCTGATCTTGATGCTGCTCTGAGATTTCTTATGACGAATTCGACTGCTTTTTGGGTTGATAGGTTTTTTAAGTAAACGTCTCCTTTGACTTTATAGTCTTCTTCTGATGGTGTGTAGAATAGGTATATAGGGTATTTTCCTGATCCGTAGTGTGCTTGGAATTTGTTAAGTGAATTTTCCCAGATGATGCAGATGTGATGCTCTTTGGCAGTGTTATCGAAGTCACAATACTTGGTGTATTCCTTGAATTCTTCTCCTATGAGGTTAGTTGATATCCAATGCTCCCTGCCTAGGCAGCTAGGACTTGATTCTTTTGAATCCGTTATTGATCTCGACTTGGTATGTTTCAACCAGTTGCTTTTCTCCTGGCGAATAATTTGCAAAGGTTAGTGCGCGTCTAAGTTTGGTTTTGGTTGAAGTCGCGCTGATGGGAAGTCTTTGTTTGAGTTTGTTTGTGAGTTTGATTTTGTAGATTCTTATTGTTGCTTGTTGATATGTTGGGCGCGCAATTTTTGAAGCCGTTGTGAGATGTATTTAAGTGACCAGCACAAAAATAGAGATGACAGGCTTTTTAATGAGGGAGAGGGGAAGGATGAGACCTTTTCCAGGGAAAAGGGGTGGATTGGGAGTGGGAGGGGAGGGATGGGGAGAAAGAAAAAAAAAAATATAAGACAAAGAAAAAGGTAGAACCTTTTTACAGCACACGCAATAGCTGTTTATGGACTACAAATTCCAGATAAAAGGGAGGGCAAACCTCTGAGACTTCTTGAAGTGCTCTGAATTAGAGACTTCCTCTACAAATCCCCACAATGTCAAACACCTTCTTGCAAACAAGAACTCGCAGGTATGCTGCCTGACCAATACTTCTTTGTGTGCGAGAATGATCTCCTCGATTAAAGCGAGGTTAGTTCTGTAGAAGAACCACTTAAACTCAAATGCGTGGTGAATGGCTCCAAGTCCTTGGAGGGTGGCGCGGTCAATGTCTTCCTTGTCATGTAGACATTCCGAAACGATTGGTCCGTTTTGCTGCGCGAACCAGTCCTTCTGTCCAATAAAGTAGCGGAGGTTACGGCGAACTATTCCGATTTCGATGTTGTGTGCGTTGGGGTTTTCTGTGAATGACTGATAAAAATCCACAAAGTTTCTGAAGAGATAGGCACTGCCGTTCTTCGTGGGAATGTGATTGTCGTCGATGGACCAGTCGACAGCCTCGTTTTTCTCGATGAGGGATTCGAACCGGTTATTTGGGATGTAGGTGCTGGTTTCGTGGTTGATGTAGGAACCCGAAGGGGTTAGGTGAAGGATATCTGCACGTTGGTTGCAAGATTTATAAGCGCACCATTTCTCGCCAGCGACGTTGGTGATAAAAAAGCACTCACGGGGATGGTATTCGTCCTGAGTTGAATCAGGGGTGGTGGTCTCGGAAGTGAGAGACGGGGTTTCCCAGGGTTCGCTTTGATCTCCCCAGACGGCTTTGGTGAGGCGAAAAACCCAATCGAGGGTGCCGGGTTTTGCAGATGAGGGATTGATGTTGCAGTCGGGGTTGAAAATAGAGATATCGCACTCGATTAGATGGAGTTTTTCAAGGGCAGTGGGAATGTCGATGGACTTACCAGAAGTATCTGATGGTGTGGGTGTATTTGGCCACGTGTGAATCTCGTTGATGGCGTCACTGAGCCGTTCGTCTTCTAGTTTTTGCTTCTTGGTGAGGACGCCGTTATTTTCTGCGTCGGTGATGTACGCCTCGTCGTCGGTATCGTCAATGATGGAAACGTCGACTATGTGCATTTACCCTTAGGCCGGCTAGGGTTGATGAGGAGGGTGGGGGAAACAGGGCGACTGCTGCTGCGAAGGACCCTGTCCTGGCTGCGGGTATTAAGGGCGACAGGGGAGAGCTGATGGGCTTGAGTTGAGGTGAGCACTAAGGATTCCACCCTAATGTCAGTTCGTTATATCAGGTGCTCAGGTCAACTGAGCCCTACTCACTATTTGTTGATATTTTGAGGAGATGATGCACACAAAAGGCGATGGATGAGAGTAAGAGGGATGTATACACTTGGTAGCGATAAGAGGGTGGAATGGAGAACTGAGACCAGCTCAGATCCCCCTCCTTATATACCCTAGGTCTACGCAGTTATTCCCAGGCTGCGGTTGCAGCTTCTATAACTGCGGCTTCTACTTCTACTATGGTTGCCAGCTGCGGCTTCTGCTGTGCGCTGCGGCTGTGGCTTCTATCTAAGAATAACTACTGCAGCTTCCGACTGAGTCATGCAATGAGTCAAGTCAGCTCCCAGTTACTAAATATAAGTGCTGCGTACTACGGAGCTTATTAATGGTGCTGCAGCTTCGGATGACGTCATCTATGATGTCATTGATAATTCTTGGAATGTTAAGTCCGTTAACTCTGGTAACTCCGATGTTGCCAGTTCCTGAGTCAGGTCCCTGTCTACGGGATCCTTGATAAGATCACATGAAAGACCAAAATGAGTGGTTGTCGGCAACAAACCATGACACAGTGTTACCACAAGAAGACAGGTATAGATCCCTGAAGAGATGTCT
This sequence comes from Tulasnella sp. JGI-2019a, assembly GCA_019633535.1. Taxonomy (NCBI): domain Eukaryota; kingdom Fungi; phylum Basidiomycota; class Agaricomycetes; order Cantharellales; family Tulasnellaceae; species Tulasnella sp. JGI-2019a. Next base: position 2,839 of record WSUE01000043.1, read on the forward strand.
AGGTCAATTCTTTAACTCATTCTTGATACCATTTTAGATGAAAATGACGAGAAGGCGGAGCAGGGAAGTCCTGAAAAAACTTGAACTACCTAGATTCAGATTCTAGCACGAGGCATGACTGACTGACCGATCAGGAAGGCTTCAACATATTCTCCCCAGAGTGTCCCTCGCTGGAGATCCGTTAGCTGTGTTATCACAGTCATGGGCTCAGTAGGGCGAGTGATCCGTTCTAGTAGCGATAGTCTGAAGTGAAAAGAGGGCGGCCAGGATCGCGGGGAATGCAAACATTCGGGCGTGTCGCGCTTTCTGACTCCGTTTTTCCGACATTCCTCCCCGCCAAAAACCAAATATGACCCTTCTCTCATCTCCCTCTCTCTTCTCTGTTTTTGCCATAACACGCGTTGTGCCATTATCCGCTTAAAATACGACCGTCTGGCCCTTACGGGCGCATCGGCTATACGACCTGCGCCACGCAATTAGACAAATGATTGGTTACATCCACTCTCTCTCTCTAGCACGGCCTAAAAGGGTTCGCACCGTGCTCCTTATTTCGTCCACTTTTTAAAAAGTCGACACGCCCTAGTGTCACTGAGAATACCTGGGCCTTGGCTTCACTCGCGCACCTACATCGTTGGGGATCTGTCCCCCCTCACCCTTAAGTATGTTACGGGTGGGTCTTATAGCGACTTTAGCCACAGCCGCGGCTGAAGCAGGTTCCTGACCGTTTGACCGTTTTGCTAGCACCCTTGCCCGGTGCTGGCTAGTCCTCATCTCAGGCCTTTTCCATAACTACCTTCTTTGTGGGCCCAATCTGAATAGCTTGTGACATCTAGAAAATTTACGCGTACGATAGCGAGGTCGCCGGTAACCTATGACTAAAACCTCGTACCTGTGGTGCCGGTAACATACATAAGAGGGACTAGATCAGCGTCCTTTGTAATATTTAACCGAGTGAGTTTCGACACGCTCGAAATCGTGACTGATCGTGCTTTGGAACATCCCTAGCATTCTCAATTAACCATATGGGTGATCGTTCGGGTAGGCGGACGAGAGTAGGGTCAAGTAAGTACTCTTCCGCTCCATTGTTCTCAACCTCACCTACTTCATGCTCACTTTGCTACGCTACGACGTTGGTAGACTCAGGGAGGACTTGCGGCGTCTTTGGCGCTTTGAAGTGTATCTGTCCATAACCCGGGTGGCATACTACGGAGCGCGTCGCTAGCGGAGACCGACCCACCGTCCCTCAGTGGAGGGGACGACGAAGTTTCACTCGCCATACCCGTATGATCCGCCAACATACAATAAGCTTCAATTGGAAGGGTTTGAGTCATTCGGACACAACGTGCATGTCGCTTGCTTTGACTTTTGCCTGCGCGCTTGTAACCTGGCTGATCCATTTCCCACTGCTCTTTTCTACACATAGGTTCATTTGTTATCGATCACGGTTTCAATATTTACGGTTTCGGGCTCGCTTGTATCTATTTTCTCGGCTCCGAACCTCGATTCGTCGGTCCACATTCTTTATCCTCCCTCCAGTGCGTTGATATCTCATGTGTAGGTTCCCCTGGCATTCCGCGCGGACAACCCTGATAACTCTGAGCTTCCGATCTTCATCGCGGCATCGCACTAGTGCACGACGAGCATCGTTGCGCTTTACGATCACAAGTACCCTAAGCAGCTCCCAGCCGAGCTCTTGGAGACATTTGCGGTCTTCTCCAATGGCGCCCGCAGCATTCTTGTAGCGAGACCGTTCAGAACATTTCTCTCCGATTACTTCTCTCCCATCAACTCTATAAACGACTAAGGACTATCTGTAGTGATCAACCGTGCGTCAAGACGAGGTTTTTGCAACATCGCACGTGCCACCAGCCACGAACTCCCATCTCCTCGTAAGCCGTGCCGGCGGCTTCTAAGTCGGACCTCGCTTCTTCCAGATGCCCTTGCTTCACCAAAATCTCCCCAAGGACAGATACACGGTCAGCAACATTCCTGGGCATATTGAGGCGCCGGAACGTTCCCAGAGCGTCCTGCAATTGAATCTGCGCTTCCTCATATAACCCATCTGCAGCGTTAGCGTCACCTAGATGCTGCGTACATTCAGCAATATCACCATCTTGTCCTAGCTGCAGAAATATTGCAAGTGCCTGTCCCAGCTTGCGTCGACCCTCGTGGATCCGTCCTTCCATCCAGTCGGTATTTCCCAACCATTCCAAGCACTTGGCGACACCAGTAGAATTCCGAAGTCGAACAAACACCTCTTGTGCTTCAACTAGCGCAATTTGCGCGCTCCCGTATAGCTCTTGCATGACGTACACAACCCCTGAATAAAAGAGGCTGTACGCGCTGCCCTGCAGATCTCCAAGCTGCGTGGTTTCGGCATGAGATTGCTTGAACATAGTTTGGGCATCTTCATATCGACCTTCAATACAAGCAACAAGCCCGAGGCCTCGTAAGGCGTGGCCCCTGCCACCACCAATACTCTGGCATCTCACAACGGCTTCTTCATAGTCGCTCTGGGCATTTTTGTACCAGCCCTGGGAAATAGAAACATGGGCCAATGCTTCTATACAGTTTATAGAACCCTGAACATTCCCAAGCCTTGAGAATTCGTCGCGAGATCGCTCAAGGGCGCTACGAGCATCGTCATACCGGCCTTGGAGACGTGCTGTTTGTCCAAAGTGCTGCAAGCAAGTTGCTGCTAAGTTTGCGTTTCCAAGCCTTAGAAACGTCTTACGCGCTTCGTCGAAGGTACCTATAGCATCCTTGTGCTGACCCGTTTCGGATTGAGCAATGCCGACCCGCCTGAGATAATCTGCTACTTGGCGTTCCGTTCCTACGCGCTTCACAGCTGCTACCGCGAGTATTGGGATATGTGGAGCCGTCCGGGCGTATGTTAAGGACTGATAGTATATAAACCCCATCGCTGTAGTGATAGCGAGCTGGGATGGGTCGTGACGTAATGCGTGTGTGAGGATGGCATCGAGATTCGCCCCTTCGATTGCGAGCGCTGTGATGAACGATTCACGATCGAAAGGATCCGAGTCGTATCGTTTGAGATAACCGAAGCAGAAGTTGTGTAAACCTTGCCACAACTTAAGTGCTGGATGATGGTGATGGGCCACGTACGCGCGTATCGGGGAGAGGAGATGGATTGAGTTCGTTTCGACCTTGGTGTAGGCGAGTGACGCCCGAAGCAGGACTGATGTTGCCCTCACTGGGTCTTCGATGTCAGGAACCAGTTCTTTGATGGTCTCGGTCCTGATCCCCCCTGGTAACATCGCGAGAACGGAGAGAACCCGAAGTGCTTCCGGGTTTTTCCTTGTCAGGTTGCTTTCTATCGATACCTGAATCGAGAGGTCAACACTCGTCAATCGGTCCCCTCTTTCATTGTGGATAGCTTCCGTTCTCCGTAATCCCCTCCTCTTCAACAGTGCCGTCGGAGTTCCTCCTCCCTCGCTTCCCACCTTGGCCATTAGTGTCACAGCCAGCGGCATGTGATCTAACTCTGATAGCAACGCCTCCAAAGCTTCGTCACTGACTGCCGCTGGATCGATATGAACATAAAGCTGACGGGAAGCCTCGATCGGAAGGACTGGGAGAGGAGGAGGCTCTGGTTTGGGCCAATCGACGTGGCCAATGCTAGGGAGAGTATCGCGCATGGTGACAAGGATGGCGGGGTGTGGGAACACCGCAAGGGCGCAAATAACGTCCATAATCTTGGACTCCTGACCTTCAGTGTCGCATGGCGTCTGGAAGTTGTCGAGAATGAGCAGGCAACGTCGAGTGTCGGAATGGAGGAACGATTTGATGTCCTGGAGACGATCCTTAGATGGATGATGTAGGTGAAACGATCTGGCGATGACTTCAACCAGAAGCGCTGGAGAGGTTGCGTCGTCGGAACGAGACCAACGGATACGAGATTCGAAGTGCTGAACAACTTCGGTGTGCACGAGGACTGCCCACATCAGTGACGTTTTCCCGATCCCACTTGGCCCGGTGATGCCGAATCTTGACGGAACAGTAGAGACGATACGATGAGCAATGTCTTCGACCTCCTTATCCCGCCCATATAAGACCACTGGCTTTGGTGGGATTGGCGGGGCTGGAACGGAGAATCTGATAGTCAGGTCCAAGTTCTCCAGTGTTGTGTCCACGTCCAACTGTACATCTTGCACATCCTCCTGGACCTTGTGAGCTTCATTCTCCATATGCACGATCCGGATTGAACCCTGGATACGGGTCTCAACTTCGAAGTGCCGCACGGCCCACTCCAGTCGGGACGTGCACTCGGCAATTGATCTCGCGTTGCCACCATATCTGAAGGTGGCTTTGAGCAGGTTGAGAGGGTTTGAAGAATACACCCGCTTTTGTATCCTACGGAAATCCTTGTCGATCCCGAGAAAATCCCTGGTAAACGATAGTGTCCTCAGACGGATGGCTGAAAACAGGATATTTAAAGAGGTCACTCACTTGCTAAGGCGATCAATGACTTGAGTCTGATCTCCCGGAAGGTCCCGCGCTGCATTATCTTTCAGAGAAACCAAGATCACCAAGATGATGGCCTTCACGCGCTCGATCAAGAGAGAGACGCCTTTGACTCTATCTTGGAAGGTCTAAAATTCCTATTCAACAACGTGCAACTCTAACATATACCTTCAGGCGGGTTTACCTGTGCGATCGCAATAAGTTGAGACGCCACATCTACGACCGTAGTCACAAGGAACAGAAGCGGAGCTGCTGAGGGATTGAAGTAGTTCAAGCGGGATCTGTGCAGCGCCTTGAATGCATGTCCCTGATGACCGTCCCGGCTCCTGGAACGCCATTGATACCGTAGCCACGAAGGTGGAATATAGCCTTGATGATTGAGGAGATAAAATTTGATGTAGTTAATTGGCAGGTTGTTGTCTACGGATAACGATGAGCGTCTATGTATACGTGCATCGGATGGCACCCACACAGGCTCTCTTGCTAAAGCTGGCGACGTGCGCTGAAAACCAGAAGTCGTATATATCGACAGCGGATCTACGAGATCAAATGTTGAGATGGGCGCGACGGGCGCGGAGAGCGATATGCTACTCACTTCTGGCAGGACAAGGTGGATCGAGGGGAGGTGGACTACACCTCAGTTTTGACGAATTGTCTCTTCTAATCGACCAGGAAACGCCTCTTCTTCTAGGGAAGGCAACGCATGACAATTGTCGGAGTATCTCGATAGGTCCTGCCACTTCAGTTTGCTTTGGTGGCACACTCTAGTTGTGGTTAAGTAGTATGGACTAATTTAAGCATAGATTATCGAGTACATAGAGCTTAAACGGATCTAGGTTGGAAGGGAGTCAATGCAATAGTTTTAAAAAAGGTGAAACACGGAGGACAGAAACCACTACCTGGTCATCGGCCCTATGACATCCCCAGAGTATTGGGAATTCTCATAAACATGCCTAGGATATTTATTGTCATATTTGTGTTGTATGAACCACTGTTTTACTGCCAATAACGGAGAATAGAGGACCGGTGTGTAAATCCACGAGTCAGAAAAAGGCATGTTAAACAATGTCGACGCACTGTCTGATTGCTTGGATGTTTATGAAGATTCTAGATGCACATTTTGATTCTATTGATGAGAAGTTTTCGGAAGCATATGCTTAATATTCTACTATAATTGAGATAAGGGAGAACGGGGGGGTGGAAGACAATTATATATAACTATAGGGTACACAAGGGCTGATCAGGAGTCGAGAATAGGACCTCCAAGTACCGTATGGTACTTGAGGTACGCTCTGTCATTTGAGGTAAGACGACCATCACCAATATTGCCCTCCTCGACGTCGAATTCTTGGGATGAATGAAGTGAACTATCATCCGATGGGACCCCACAACCCTCGCCAGGGATGTCCTGACCTAACTCTGAAATGTTTATCTCGACAGCCCCCACAGCGTCGGCTCCCTCTGCATATTGCGTCAAACCATCCCCAAGGATTGTAGTCTGGAGCTTGGTCCACAACTCCGGCTCTGTTGTCTCGAAGTATTTCCCCGCTTCGTCAATGTGGAACGGGATTGACTGAGGGCGTGCAATTTGACGAAAGGATCCCGGAGCAGCGAACCAGAGCAACTGAAGGTACGCCGCAAGGGTCATAGCCTCCTATCATACTTAGTGAGTTAGCGGGAAACATGACACAAGGATTAAGACGCAACTTACCCGAGCCTTTGGGTTGGGATGGGTAATAATAAACGATGGAGCTCTTCTTACGATGATGTTGACGCTAGTGATGAGTTCGCGTACTGGAAACGGTTGATCTGGCCATTGTACGGTAGGAACGTCGTCATCGTGGATGAGAAAGGGCGGATGTGTCCTGACAAAGTATGCATTGAAGGTAGCATTGGGAGGGAATGTCGTGTAGGATCGATCGTAGGGGAGGCGGCTTGGATCGGGGTTGGTTGCTTCTCTAACGCAGAGGCGGTATTCCTCAAACGCGATGTAAAGCATTAATACACTTTCAGTCGGGAGGAAAGCCCAATCGTCGTTATCGTATTGGATATGGGTGCTCGCGTCGACTATGGAGGAGTAAATGATTAGTTATAAAAGGCTTCCATATCGACACGATACGCACGGGGGATAAGATTTTTGCCCGAGGCTAACGTCATGCGAAGAGGTACCAACCCCAAGTTCTTCAGCTCCGTCAACTTCAAGTGAGAATCAGCACAGTCTGTTTTTGACTCCATAGAGAGGTAGGACACACCGACTGTCGAGAGGTGGAGCGACCGGAATCGCTATGAGGAACGACGCAGGACATCTGCGGATAGCTGTCACTTTTCGTCAGGGCGCATCGAGCCCCGTACCAGATTCGAAGAGAGCGTTTGACTTCAGAGGTGATATAGGGGTTGGGGTGGTCGTTGATGATATCTGACATGGGGCTGTTCTGTGGATGGGTTGATTCCATTCGACTGGTGTTTCAGCCGCTGAGCTGGAAGCGTGGGGAGTGGACGTTTCGTTTGATTACTTGCTAGACTGAAGAAACGGAACAGCAGGAATAAAATGCTCGGAAAAAAGACTCATAAAAATAGCCGCCATCGCCATCAGAGATCGAAATATTAGCAGTCCCAGCCATAAATCTCCTCTTGATCCTTGACCGACTTGGGCTTATCGCTCTTAACCGCAGGGGGACAGATGCCTTTTCCAAACGCTTCCATCAACATGTTGTCCACCACGTTCCTTGCACTAAGGACTTCGGTCTCCATCGTCGATATCCACGCCTCCATGCTGTTCACGTACCACAGCCCAGCGTCGGCCTTGATAGACGGGAAAACGCTCCTTGGAACGAGTTTCGGGTATGAGTCCCACTATATAAGGGAATAGTGTCCAATCTCTACTCAGTAACAAATAGACATCGAGGTCGAATAAAACGACAAGAATAAATCGCACCTCTTTTCGGTGCACCCAACCGATGGTGCCCTCTCCGAAGGTCTCCTCCAACCACTCATCCGACCTCTCCTCCAAGCTGAAAATCTTGAAAAGGTGCTCCGTCCTCCCATTGACCTCATACGTCTTATAATAGCTGATGGACTGGAATTCTGGCTTGGGACCGCCATTTCGTGCGCTATCGCCGGTCGTAAGTATGAACCTGGGTACCTCCGCCTCGGTGTTCACCCCGAACTTGGAGGCGAGAGGTCGGAAGGAGGTTGAGCTAACCATGGTGACGTGTAAATGAACGTAGTCGACTTTGGGAAGGCTAGATGGGAAAAATGTATCCGAGATAACATCGATACCGGAGAGGTGGAGCGGAGCGGCGAGGATGATGTGGTCGTATGCCACCGGTTCAGCGAGTGGGTCTGATCCAGAGGGGATCCATTTGGTTTTCCCGGAGACGATGGTTTTGGTGAGGCGAGTGATGGTTCTGTCTAAGTGCACTTTGGCGTTCGAGTGTTCGAGGAACTTTTCGAATATCTGTGGAAATCAATTTTGTTCTCGGTCAGACATCAATTCGTCGCTCCCACATCTGGACCAAGTCTAAGAGTATGCAGACCTGGAAGTTCTGTGAGCGTTAACAATAACAAGGAGATCAATTAGCTTAAAGAACGCAGATCCGAAAGCATAAGTTCCGCAGTAGCTTACTCCGCCTTGTACTTGCGATGCGCCGGTGGCGGCCATGCTGACAGCACCGCCAAGGCCACTAATGGCTGTGCTATCTTGTGCGTAGTTCACCCTCGTCGCAGCGTCGATCATTTCCTTGATCCATTTCTCGCCCACACCATGTGAAGTAAAGAATTCCAAGGCTGTCACTGTGGTATGATTCGCAAGTCCAATTGCATTAGAGAGCGCTTCTATAGTCGGCCAAATCGGAACCTGGCGAGTGTAGGCTAGTAGGAGCTTGTCGATCATTTGCGTTACGCTGTGGAAGTAAGGTTCAGAAGTTTAGAAGAAACAGATGACGCTTTCAGAGTTCATGTGTGGCTCGCAGACATACATCTTTGTGGTTGTCATGGGAGCCAATCCGTATCTCCAGAGCATCCGGGCTTTATCCAAGAGACTGCCTCGGTACTGGTCAGATCATGGAGGAAGCGTCAGCAAAAAAAGTCAAGACGTAGCGAGATTTGGAAGCTTACGGTCACCGCAAATTGCTGACCGTCCCATAATCCAAAATCATCGTCCTCATCTTGGAGGTCCACGAACGTCAAATTGAACTCAGTCGTAGCCCGCCACAGATTTTTGTTCGCTGCGACGAATATGGAAGCTCCAAGCTCTTGGCCCGGATTGGCTTCGTCGTAGTATGGATATACGACAGTGGTTCCTGGAGGGTTTGATTGTCGTTCAATTAGCCCCGCCACATAGCAACTGAACGATCAGAATTCAAAACTCACTTCCGCCAATACGGGAATCCTATGTGAGCCAACACATCAGTAACGCATCCGAACGGTCCATGCATGGCCGATACGGCACCTTTTCGAAAACATCGACTTCAACATCCAAACCATGCCTCTCTTGAGCTTTTGACACCCAATAAGCTAATCACGCCATACAAAAAGTCAGATGGCCTACTTCAAATCCCATTCGAGAAAGAATCTAGTTCTGACCAGCTGAAGAGCCTCCTGCACCTGCGCCGATGACGGCAATTTTAACGGTTGGCGCTTTCAGCCCAAACGTCTTTTGCGCGGCGTTCACTGCTCGACCGAAGAAGGAAAAGTCCCAAGCACCGACTAGAGTGGTCGCTGAGAGAAACGCGACTGAATTAGTGATGCGCATGTTTGGGGGAGTGTGAGATGAGGAGGTTGAGTGGTTGGTGCGAAGACGCTGCGTCTACGGGTTCGCTGGTGTGATTGCGTGGTGTCTAAGGGCGGTGCTTGGTCAGCATGGCTTCGACGGCCCAACCCCGTGCATCAGCTGCTCACTAGAACTCCTAATGCAACAAGTCTATTGGATGTGGTATACAGTCTGTAAGCCTTTCGTGCTCCCTTGCAATAACCCTTTTCCTAGCTGAGCGGGAGCTCGGCCGTGGGAAAATGTTCGGTGATCAGGATCTAGTGAATTGAATTGACGGAGACCTCACGTATTGCATCTACGAACACACCGCCATCCGCAAACCTTGCTTCTAGCTCCGTCTGTCGTTCTCACTAGCCTCAAAGCGCAGCGACTCAATCAATTATCTTATAATGAAGTGTTAAACTTCCCTGACAGTCGCGTACCTTGCTTGGAGCATTACTATCCGTCTTACCACCCACTTGCAATTCGCCTTGCAGACCCTTGATCGAATCAGAACGTTCACGCCATAGTACCACATACAATATTTCACCTTCATTGTCCCAATACCTCGCAATACATACAACATTCGCAGGGCGATCGCGAACCGTCAATGACCTCCAAGCAACTAAGCACCTCCCCTGGGACCTATATTTTAGGGGCCACGCAGATATCACTCCAGCTACTCGATTCACTCAGCAATCTGATACCCGTTCCATATGTGGGGGCTGTCATCCACGCAGCGTCCCAGGTCATCGAAATAGTGCAGGTGAGCCTGCTCCATGTCACATGAATTGTTTGAACAGACATATAACTCAAATTTGTAGTCCGTCAAAGATAATTTTGAAGGCGCTAGAACTCTTAGCGACCACATCTACGCGATTATTGTCGTGGTCTTGACCCCCCTCAGGGGGAAGCGGCAAGAAGATATCCCAGACGATACAAAACAAAACACAGAGCGCCTGATCAGGTATGGCACCTTTTAATTGTCTAAGAGTGTGTATAGACCTATTCCTTGTTTTCAGAGATCTCCTCTCGATCGAAAAGGATATGCAGAAGGTCAAGAAGCGTGCCGATACCAGCCGAGTGATAACCGCGGTCAAGGCCGCTCTCGGACGCAGGGACATCTCAACACTACTGGCATTGTGTACAGCCCGACTTGATTGGGCAATGAAAGACTTTGCAGTTCAAAGTCATATTCAGGAATCGATTCGTCTGGCACAGATGTCCAGAAAACTCGACCAAGTCCATAATCGCGTGGAGAACATTGAAAGAGACATGGGACAGATCCTCGTCAGAATGCGGGAGTCAAATGTGACGCCCGCGGCGTCACTTTCATCTGCCGTTATCCCGCCGAAGCCAGAACTCTTCTACGGGCGAGAAATTGAGGTTGAGGGTTTTGCCCAACGCATCGTCTCTACCCTTCCATCGAGATTCGGTATCACAGGGCCAGGTGGTATCGGGAAAACGTCACTGGTTTCGGCAATTCTCGAGCACCCCAGCATCGTTCAGCACTTCGAATCCCGTATACATTGGTCTCGCTGCGACGAAGCAACCTCGCCGTCTCTTCTAGTAGAAGTCATCGCAAGGTCATTTCGCTTAGAACGGCCTTCCGAAGATCGTCTCCAGGACATCAAATCATTCCTCCGATCCAACACGAACCCACGCTTGCTTGTTCTCGATAACTTCGAGACTCCATGGGACATCGAGAGCCGGAAATCCGATATCATAGACATCCTCAGCAACCTTTCGATGTTTTCACATCTCTCGGTTCTCGTCACTATGCGTGGGACTCTCCCTGGAATCGGTCGCATCAAGTGGACAAAACCAGAGCTCCCTCCTCTCGCAGTCCTCCCAGCCAAGGCCGCCCGTGATCTTTATGTCGAGATTGATCAGAAGGCGGATTGTGATACAGCCTTGGAGACGTTGCTCTCAGAGTTGGGTCACATGCCGCTTGCTGTAACGCTCATGGCCAAGGTGGGAAGCGAAGGAGAGACACCGACGGAACTGCTGGAGAAATGGAGGTTGCGAGGGACTGATGTCATCCACGAAGAAGGAGGTGATCGAAGGACGGGCGTCAATCACTCCATCCAGTTGTCACTGCAAAGTCATTTGATGCGGAAGAACCCAGAGGCACTTCGGCTTCCCTCCGTCCTTGCAATGCTACCAGGCGGCATCCGGAATGATGTTATCCAAGTTGTGGTACCTGCCATCTCAGACCCAACAAAAGCGCGTTCGGTGCTCCTACGAACGTCACTGGTGTACTCTAGTGCTCAAACAAACTCGTTCCATGTCCTATCTCCTATCCGCACTTATATCGTTCATCACCATCCACCCACACCCGACTTGTGGCGAGGCTTATATGTATTCTGTTGCGAGTATATTCGACAGCACAGCCCTGAACCTGGAGACAGTCGAGCCTTCCTCAAAGCTCTGGCCATCGAAGATGCGAACCTCGAGGCCATTCTCTTGCACGCCTTACAGCATAACCCTTCCGAAGAGATTATCGAATCATCCCTGAATTTCACCTGGTATCAATATCTGACACATATTCGATCAGGATCGCATATTGCCTCCGTTGCGGTGACAGCTGCAGAGCGTGTGGGAACCGCATACCAACACGCTGCTTGTCTACGGAGACTTGGCAACATCTACGTACGTCAGGTACAGCTCGAGGATTCACGAACCCTTCTTGAAGATGCACGTACGAGGTTTATACAGCTAGGAGAGGGATGGGAGGCTGCGGATTGCGTACAGTCTTTGGGATATATCGCACGTGCGCAAGGTCGATACGGCGATGCCCACAGCACCTACGAGATAGCCCGCCAAGAATTCTTAGCCCTAGGGTACACAAGAAGATCAGCAGGCTGCCTAGTATCCCTAGGTGCCATTGCCGTGATGGAGGGCCGTTATAACGATGCTCGAAACGCTTATAAGGATGCCAAAGAGCAATACCTAAGTATTGGGCAAGGGACCACGTCCTGTCTGCAAGGCCTGGGACATGTTGTCCGTCTCCAAGGTCGTTACCAAGAATCCTTGGAAGCCTTGGAGTTGGCACGAGCTGCAGCTATGGTGGATGGAGATCAAAGCTCGGACTCGTACAGCTTGCTGTTGTTGGGTATCACTGATGTCATGCATGAACAGTACGGGAGCGCTCGAAAATCATTACTTGAAGTACAGGAAGCATTTGTCCTACGTCGGGACTCCAATGGGGTTGCTGAATGCTTGCAGTGGTTGGGAAATGTTGATCGGGCGGAAGGTCGGTTCGAGGAGGCTCGGCACAATCTGGAGGAGGCACACCGTCAGTTCGTGACGATGGGACAACTCCCTGATGTTGCGGAATGTCTCCAGGGTCTAGGATACTCTGAAGCTGTGGAAGGCCGATACAAGGATGGACGACAGCACCTACAGGAAGCGCTAGCGATATTCCGGCGGCTTGGTATCCCCAAGGGTGTTGCTGACTGCTTGACTGGCCTTGGCGAAATCTCTACGAAGGAAGGGTGTTTGGCAGAGGCAAAGTCAGACTTGGAGGAGGCTCGAGCATCGTACCAGAAGATGGATGTTCAGGATTGGTGGCAGTCACGATGCATCTCACTTCTCGCGGGGCTTACTTCAGCATAGCATAATAAAATTAAACGAATAGCTTCTCAACTCTCATGGCCAAGCGGTAAGTGAAGGAGCTTGATGGCTCGATTTATAACTAAGAGACGCAACTGGCACCGTCCCGCGAGTAGGGAGGAGAACGAATATCTCCACCCAGATATTGCCGTAAAGCGATTTAACGATGAATTTTCTGGTTACAATCTTCTAGTCCCAACTGTGCTTTCAGGATGGATTGGTGGGAAGCGTGTTACAATCTAGGTCACGACGTCTTGAGGGTCTACTCAGCAGACGTAAGACATCTTCAGCATGAGAGAATGTTTTCGGAGGTAGACCGTGATGAGATTGTCAAACACTGAAAAGACGGCAGCCTAAAGGGAAAGAATGGTCAAGCCAGCAAGATGGGACCAACCGTAATCCCAGGAGCATGGACCACTGGGGGTGTCTCAGGGCATAGGAGACTGAGTAGGACTAGACATGTTATAACGCAGCCTAATCCTCATGGACACGGCCTTTCATAGTTGCTGCAGCGGAAGCAAGATCCATCTGCTCTCATCCCCATCCCAGCATCGTTCAAACTTGAGCCGGAATCCATTGAGTGCCAAGCGATCGTTTACGGCCTCCATTGACTTCAGAGTATGGTGGTCGATGTCGACATCATCATTACGCCACGTCAAGCTGGTGCTATAGATGACGAATCGTTGAAGTGGCAAGAGCCGTTTTAAATCGGAGGGGAGTCGCTCGAGCATCGAATTCTATCAGAAAGTAGATGGCCAAGTCAGTTACTCATAGATCGACTTCCGCGGACAACCACATAAAGACGCACGAAATAACCTTCAACTACACGAAGCTTGAGGTTTTGAAGAGCCGGGAAGTATTCCACGATGTCGAGTAGAACATCGTCGCGCCATATGAAGTTGGCCGCATCAAGTCCCCTCAGAGGCGTTGAGCCTCCCGCCAGCTGAGAAAGTAACCCCCTATCCAGATTGCTCTTTGCCTTACACCGCAGTTTGAGTGATAGCAGAGGCCTCCCCCGCACGAGAAGCCTTGCTAGGTCATATGGTGCCTCCAAGGATGAGAGACGTGGTATGGACGTAGGTGGAAGCTGAAAGGCTACCTCGATGTCCGTGTGAAACATGCTAACCGGTATGATCTTTAGGTGCAAGAGCCATGGGCACGATGAGAGGAGATTTACTAAGCCTGCCATTTCGGCCTGTCCCACCGGTTGATACACCTCCAAATCTCGGAGGCTGTCGAAGTCGTGACCGGGATTCTGGGAGAAGATCGGGTAGATGCGATGAGTCACGTCTCCCTAGGTGTAAGATCGATAGGCGGGGCCCCAGGGCCAGACGGGTGACAAGGAGTATCATGTTCGATTCGCGAAGGCGATCGACTATGAGCTCTGTTAACTGAAGGTTCTGAGTGTCCGAGACTAAGTCCTCTGCTTTGGCGACACAACCTACATCCCAGCAGTTTAAACTGAATGGATGCGAAAGGCGAGGGAGGTGTCGGACCATGCTATCGGTGAGATTCATGTCATTGATGGTAATATGTCGAAGGTTGTGCAGCTCAACGAAGACATCTGCGATATGGTTTACGGCCATGTTGCTGGATCCATACACGCTAATCTCGATGGACTTGACCCATTGTCGGGTCTCGGCTCGACTCGTCAGGTGGCGCATTAATGTGCGGGTTCGGGTTTCGATTCCAGGGTCAGAATAATCCATTTGCAGGATTATTTCGGTAAAAAGTAGAGGTTCGGCCAGCTCGTGGAATAGATGGGAGGTCGTGGATACGTTCCGTAGATCAGCCTTCTCCCCCGGTGCGCGATCTAGTCGATCAAAGATGGCTAGGTATAGCTCTGGATAGAGTTGAGTTGGGCTCATAGTTCTAACTGGGAAATTTCGGCGACCAAGGACTGAGCTTGCAGGCTGTGGCTGTGTGTGAACATTTTTTGTGCTGGACCTTGTTTTCGGCTCCTCGACTCGCACGACCACCCATATTTGCTCGGCTACTACTAAACTGGTTGAGATGGCTTCAGCTGCTATTCGGCGCCTACCTGTTATAGTATCTGCCTTAGCTCTGACCACATCCGATGCCAGCCTTGCCAGGCTGCCAAAGGCTTCAAATTACGCAGCAATTCAGGCAAGCCCCTCAATGAACAGACAATCCAAGTGAGTCCAAACTGACTGGAGACGATTTCTTTATTGCAAAAGTTTCGTGATGCCACCCCAGGATCAAAAATTGCCATCTCGCAGGCCTTTCAGCGCACGAATCCATCTGGGTCGATTTCCAAGAACTCCAATAACTATTTCCTCGATTCTAGCCACCCATTCCACAGATGTCACCCTTCAGAAGTCCCTCGCTACACCTCCGATGTTCTGGAGCTTACCGCCTGGCCATTTGCACGACTTCGGCCGCACTCCGCCTCCGCGACGCCAAATCCGTACTCTGAAAGGCCCCGTAGAAAATTAAAGGATGGACAAGTAACGATGTCCGTGGCTTTGCTTGTACCTGTGGCTTTACACACTAGCGGGTGCATCCGGAGCATCATCAGAGCTCGAGTGAGAGAGGCATTAAAGTTGGTAGTTGTCCGGGGCGCCTGTTCATCGGAGGTGAAGGATAGGAAGGGTTCTCGCGCAATCGTGGAGCTGAGTGAAGATGATGCTGATCCAGAGAGGTGGATTACGAAAGGTAAGCGCGGTCTTTTATTGTCGTCACCTATCAGACGGCTTCACCTGGACTGACATTCGAGCCAGGATGGACGTACATCTTCCGCCCCAGGCTGCCCGTTTACAAATCTCCTATGCCTGAGCTAGTCGACGAAGTACGCGACGCTCTAGCGACCGTAAAGATCATGACCGAAACGCTGGAGGACAGATGGTTCGCCGACACGGAGACTTCATCAAAAGCCATCCCAAATCACTTCATCAAGGCTTCGCATCGTCCGATTTCCTCCAATCACCGTTATTAGGCTGGGTTGGCGCTGAAGAGGAAAGGTGCTTTGAAAATTAGTATTGTTGAGTACGTGACCTTTTATCTACCCCACAACGCTGTTTCTTTCCCAAATCGTTGCATTTGGCATCCCCACTAACTGAATATATATTTTAGAGTAAAAACTAGCATCTAAGACGAGTGGTCAACATTAAGGTGATGCTGTCCATCCTACGTAAGCGATGTTTTTCCAAATCTCCTGACTTCGGGATGATACCAACCCATGGTCGTGCTAATGCCCAACGAATATTCATATAGTGGCAGATGACAGCGACGGCATTAGAGTCCCAGTTATCTCTCTCAGGACGAACTCGTCGATGACGTACGTGAACAATGCTTTCTCGTACCCCATGCTTTGTTGACTAGTGCGCCCGAAACCCTGAAGTGCCCTCCTCGGCACCAAACGTTACGCCAAATCTTATTGAGCAAGCCATTCGCGCCGAAGAACGCACACGGGGCGCACTCGGCAATCATCAACCTCTGCCTTTCTACAATCCCGCCAATTCAGCAGGGAAGAATCAATTTGAGACCATGTACACGAGGCTATTTAGACCGCGACCGATACCGAAAATCCATGTCGGCGCGATTGGTCAACTCATTGTCAAGCCGATATCAGTGCAGTCCGCGAGGCTCTGGTGTTATGTGTCATCACTCGCGAGCTACCCAATGCCTTCAATTGAGAAAGTGGCCACGAATGCGGATATACGCAAGCTACCAAGCGCCAAACCACTAGACCGCACAGGCTCGGCCCTGGCCTACGTCTTGTATGCCACTATGCTTAGCAAGCTCATGGTTGTCCCTTCCTCCCCAGTCTTGTCCCCGCTCCTTTGTGCCCTTATGTTGTCCCCGCCCTCTCCTTGCCGATGGCTCACACGCTGCTCGCCAGTATTTCGCTCGTCTCCTCGATAGGGTTGTCCCCACCTGATGGTGTTGAAGACGGTGGCGTTGCTGGCGGAGGTGTTGACGGAGGTGTTGTCGACGGAGGTTGAGAGGGCAGCAGCCCACTTTTTGTTCCGTCTGGCTTTGGCGCTGCATTCTTGGACTCCTCGATCATCGCTGATGTATAGATCTTGGGTTGAGCCTGAAGCAACGTGAGAACACCTTCATATTGGTCTGGGTGGAGCTTTACATATGCAATCAATTGTTGGACTTGCTGCTCGGCAAGCTTCGAATCTTTACTGAGTAAGGAAAGGAAGCATGCACCATCCGTCGGTCAGAGTGCATGTAGTGGAAGAAGGAAATGAGGGAAGTACTAACAAGCTCGGGTACAAGTTCAAGCCTATTTCTGCACCAGTAAATCCAACGATCCCAGCAATGCCAGCGCCCGCGATGCCGGCGATGACAGTATCCCCTTTATGAAATTTTTGGGGCGCATATTTGTACACAATTTTCCAGGCCAATGAGCTAAAAAGTGGGTTTTTCTCGTCAGGGGGATCGTGATACATATTAGGCTCCGATGGATCGCGGATATAATCGACTATAACATTCTTCAAAGGTTGTTAGCATCGCCGGTGGGGTCTTTGAGCGACTCATCGTAAAGGAGCTGAAGGTGCTCGGCCTTCGCCTTAGCCCTTCCTTCGCCACATCGTCGTGGGCCACGACCTTGTCGAGCTTGGGTAATTTACCGGCCAGTAGAGCTTTCTTCGAAGACAAGTGACCCGCTTCTGCCTTTGCCTCGATGCGAGCCAGAACGTCCGGTGCCACTCTAGTCTCTCCATTGTCCCTAAGAGTCATAAGGGCCGCCGTCTCTTCCTTTGATAATACTTTTAGATTGCTCAATAGGCCTTCGAGAGTCACTGGTGACCGTTTGCTGCTAAGCATGGGCCGTGAATGATCAGATTATGAGTGTAGATCTTTGAGGCAAGCGTCGATAACGACCCACAGAATGATTCCGTGCTGTCCAAAGCTGGAGTAGTGGGCAGCTGGAGCGGTCGACACTGGAGAGGTGCAGGCAATGAGTAGGACAAAGGCTATAATAGCCAAAGGACGCATATTGAGATAACGAGATGTCACGAATCAGTGAAAGCAGTAAGAATTGTTGAAGAAGGTATAAGCGACCAAGAGATGTGTGTAGAAGTATCGGAGCTCAACCAGCGTAAGTTTGAATCGAAGAAGAGAAAGTTAAATAGGATATGAATGAGGGAGAGAATGGTGAATTGAAACACGTGCCAGCATAAAGCCTTTTTAAGAAATGACATACCAGTGGTTCGCTGGCAAGGAGGCCGACGGTGACCATACTTTGTTCGTCCGTTTCAGATCTAAGAGATGCGGACGACAGACATTATTCGCCAACCTGCTGTTGTTTTTATGAACTCCGTTTGGGTTTTAAAGAAACGGATGTTAATATTCTTATGGAATATGCATACTTTTACAGTGGCCGTTTGGTACCTGAGGTGTCATCAGGGTGGGACGAGTTTAGTCATGGCCCTTTCACGATGTTGGTAACACAAGGGCGGAATAATTAGGCATACTTCAACTGCATGCTCCATAGGTCTGCACAATGCCACAGAGCGAATCATGGTCGCCGTTGTCCACAACGGTCCTCGAGTATTGCTCATGCTCACGATCCTAACATTACTCCCTTTCCTTTCAATCATGCCCCAAGATGGACGTCGACATCCCGAAAGACAATGAGGGTGACACCTTAGCTTGCAGCGAACCGCACTCGATGCTTATCACCGCCCACCAAAAAGACAGGGTATTCATTGCATTCGCTTTGAGGTTCTTTCAAGTACAAACACCCTAGTTCAAACACGCATCGTTCATGTCTCATGGATAATCTCGTAGGAAAATCCTCAACGCCCTCTGGTCTTGCATACACGAAAGGCAGAACCGTCGCGGGAAGCCAAAGCTGCTTGTAAGTGTAAATAAGCCTTACCCGAATAATCCGGAGGCTGAGCTTTTTTTCGGCCTATAGCAGACGTGCAGGAGGATCTAGAAATCTCGAAAAGCAACACAGCAAAAGGAAGAGATCTAGGTTACAGCTGTACTCGTTTGACCCCAAAGCTTATCACTATAGTCGAGATCATCAAGCGAGAGCTTCCTATCGCGCTGAAAAGGACCTCGATGGAAACAGGCGGAACTCGAGACGTAGGTAAACTTCATCAATACAACGAGGTTCTCTGTTTGGAGGATGAGGAGGGGCAAGAGCCCGAAGTCGGCGAAGAGGGGTCGGAATCTCGATTGCAGATGGCAGTGAACGGGAAGAATCAGTCAGTACATTCTGATACTCAATCCTCTCCACATCGGGTTTCACACGGACTTTCTATTTAAGCTTAAAGATAAAGCGGACGCCGTATATGAAGATCACGCTTTGCCGAAGTCCTGTGCCAGCGTTTGAACATGGTAGGGCGACGTAAGTTTTATGCTCCGAAGGTTTCTTCCCATGAGCACGACTGATATGTTTTCAATTCAAGCTATCAAGCACCCATACAGTGGAAGCCGAATAAAGCACAGAAAACAAGAGAGAAGAAACGAGCTAAGAAGAGGGCAGCTGTGTTGGAAAAGGACGATGAAGAGATGATTCCCGAGTCGCCAGGGGGGATTCAAGGTACTACAGCAACTGCTGCACCAGTGGTAGGCGTTCAGGGAGTCATCGGGACTGTCGAGCTGTAGTTGGGGTTGATCATCGCACGAATTCATGCATCTTGAACAGTACGCTCTTGAATGGGATTCTCTCTTCGTCAGAGTATGGTAACCTTACGCCAATAAAGATTGTTAGACGTCGCTGAGTTTACCGATTCAAATAACGAGTCGCTCACTCTTTCGGCCCTAATACCGCTAGCCCACGGACATGAGTATCCTTACCATTCTGATGATTGGCAGCGATGACAACCTGTAGTACGTACATGAACAGAGGCTTCCTAAAAAGCAAGTAAGTAATATATAAGGAAACATGGATCTCACTTACATCCTCTCTGAATCATCGCCACCCTCCGGTTCCGACCCAACGTCGAACTGAATCCATCCCCGGGGTTGTTCCATGCTCACACTCTTGATGTCTTGAAGATCGTGAAGTCCAGTTCCAGCTCGTATCAATAACTTCGTCGGAGTGTAAGAGTCATCCGCGTCAAAGTTAAGATATATCGCCAGCCGCTAAATTTCAAGTTCCTTAGTTTGGTGAGAACGAATGCCCTATAACACAAGTAAAATACCTTACCTGAACTGCTATCTTCTTTTGGAACTGTAACGTTACGTAGTGTGGTTGTGGCCCGTCACTCCTGTACATGCGGCAGAAGCCAGCTGAGTTCTATAAATCCAGAAGTTCTTTCAAGGCCAACTTACTGCCAGTAGGTATTCGGGTCGTTATCCCTCAAGCATGAGACGTTGAAGCCATATTTGCACGACGACACGGTCCAGTTGGCCAAGTTCCCGATGTCAGGCAATTGAGATTTCAGATGCTGAGGCCCTAAGAATTAAAAGATACCATGGAAGGCTTTATTCAAGTGTGCTAGTATCATGAAGGCGAGTAATGGATCTGGCAAAGTTACCTTGAGAGCTAATGTGGACAACGGCGGTCATTATTGCATGTGTCAGCAGACGAGATTCCATGTGGTTTGGACGGCGCTTATAGTCTGACACACAGCTGTAATGTTCCGCCCAGAGTAGTTGGTGGCATGGAAAATTCAAGATAGTAGCAGTATTCGGAATTGAGCGTGGTGTGGGGATGTAATATGTCGTGGATGACGAATACCGAAGATCGAAGCCAGTTAGACGTAATAGCGTCACGCCTCAAGTCAAACAGCCCCGATTGACGGCACCGATAGTCTCTTTCAAGCCTCGAGAACGTAGTCCTCATTCTCACCAATAGCACCTATGTTATTGACTCATAGCTGTAGATCATTGGGGGCTGCGTCGTCGCTTTGGCCCTTCTTTCTTCGGCTGTCTTCGTTCCTTCGGCTTAAGTGTAATGACATGACACCCATAACAACCCCTTTCTAATATGATCAATGACTTACACCGAATCTAACGTGATCTCTATACTCTACATTAAGCGGTTCTACTATAGAGGGGGTTCATCAGACCCTTGGCTCTTGATAAAGGGAGTACACATGGAGCATGCTTACTTCAAAGCTTCTAGCGATATCATACAACGCTCCCACCTAGCTTTTTTGCAAGATGTGGTGCCCAAATCCTGCTGACCTCTCCAGGCTCACCCATCATGGTAAGTCTGACATCTGGATTGTGATTTTGATCTTCACCGGAAGCCATGGCAACAAGTTCCCATCGACCGAACGCCCAATTAAGAATCGACAGAGCACCCGAGAGTCGGACGAATCCCTTGACGCGATATACTGACTCCTTTGACAAGGTGGCCAATGCTTCGGTCAGCGCTTCAACTGTCAAAGGTGAGAGATCAGGGCTGGGTATGGCGGCCGGTGCATGATGTGTGTAGTCGCATCCCTTCGAGTCGCATGTGTGCGCGTGGCCGGTGGGCGCGCCATCGCCTCTCCATATTGTGGCCGTTTCTACTTCCTTGTTGTGCTGAGCATCCACGTCACTATCCAAAGTTCCAGCATTGTTTTCGAATCCAAGCTTTGAGTCCATGCCGAACATCAAGGACGGTGCAACGCCTGTCTTCCCAATGCATCGCAGCTTTGGCGTGTCTTCATTTAGAGTGAAGAGGTGATCCATGACGTCGTCGAGCGCACGCTCCGACACCTAATTCGTTGTTAGATCAATTACTACCTCATAACACCTTGTAAAAGAATCTCCTCACCAGCTCAGACTTGTTCTTTGCAAATAGAAAATTCCAGGACCAAAATATTTCAGTATGCGGGATGCACAGTACAGCTGGTTGATTTGTACGTACAACGAGCAGTAGATCGCTATACTGGGCCTTTAGTATTATCCGTCAACTTGGCAGTTATTGAGCTGGCATATATCTTGACCTACTGACCTGCATCTTCGCAGTGACGCTCGTGTCCTCATATCCAGTGAAGTTCTCCGCATCGATCACTGTCAAAATAGCATCCAGCTTGAAGTCATTTGTCTCCCGTTCCAAGTCCCGAATCTGGAAAGCGAGTGTCGCAGGAAAAGCGGACCCAGAGCTTTCGATGATGATGCGGTCGGGTCGGAACTTGTCTGATTGGAATGAGATTGTGAGATTAGCACAGTAACCGGTGCGACTGACCTCTGATCTCGAGGAGAGCCGTCTTCATCTGCCCTACGAGGACACAACACCTATTCCGGTTGAGGGGTGAAAAAGGTAGATCCGAATGACCCGGAAAATTGCTCTTACATGCATCCATTAAGAATTTCACTAACAGCTGTTAATGAAGATTGTTTCGCTAGTTGGCTGTCCACTATTAGCAACAAGCTTTTATTAGTCCATTGTATCATAGTAAGAAAATCCCGAATATGACCTTCAACGTCCCCAAATTCATTCTTAAGCAGGACGACTCGATAGTCCTTTGGCAGTTGTGGGAGTAATCCTAGGATGATCGTTGTTTTCCCCGACCCAAGGAACCCTTAAACGCAAGATACATTTAGACCATGCACTATCGTGAATGCTGTGATCGATAACTGACCCGTGAAGACCGTGATCGGTATAGCTGGTAGTTGAGTTGGAGACATGTCGTTGACTCGTGAGCCATGGGATTTTCAGGGCATTCTACTTGTCACTGACTATCTATTTGCACACGTATTGGAATCAAGGCACAATAGCAATGTATAAAATATACATCAGAAAGGTATATGTACAAAGCTATAGGATGAGAGTCTGTGATCACTGCGCGATAGTAACCTCGACCTCAACCCCAGGTTCGAGGGAAATGGAGGTCTGCAAAGCATTTGGTCAGCGCACATGTCTAAGAGGCTCAATATATCAGACGCACGATTTGCTTGACAATTTCGCTCGAAGACTGCAGGTCGATGAGACGCTTGTGGATGCGAAGCTCGAAGTGGTCCCAGGTCTTGGAACCTTCACCACAAGGCTGGGGGGCACAAATGACATAGCGTGATCAGTGACAGTAATTATGCAGTAAGCAAGAATAATATCCACTCACCGATTTACGGGTGGTGATCTTTAGCTTCTTGGTGGGCAACCTCACGGGTCCCTTAACCTTGAGTTCTTTATCCTTGGCCCGGTTCACGAGATCGTTGCAGACTGAGGGATGGATCACTTAGTCCAGTATTTCTTAAGTTTTCGCATCACAAACTGACACTTCTCCAGGTTCCTAACGTTGGCGCTCGTGAGTGTGATCCTGATCTTGTGCATCTTGGCGGCAGGCATCTGCGCGCCAGTGGCATCGTACTCCTTCTCTCCTTTATCTCCTTTGGCGACGTAACTCATCTTGAGGTTGCTGGATGTAGGTGAACGACTTTCGATGAGACAGAGGTGACCGTTCCTAGCTTGCAAGTTGTACGCGAGTTGCAGTCGAAATCGGGATAGTTATGTCCTCGTGAGATTTCAGGGGTTGTAGTTTATACGGAGCGGAGAACTGGAAACCGGCTGAGGACACGAAACGTTTGGAAACACTCAGACGAGCAATGAGATTAGGACGCCACAAAATTTTGGGGATAGCGAGTGCACATTCCAAAGACACATATAATAGGCCTACTTATAGGGCTTCTTTACGGCTCTAGAGATGCCGGGAAGTTGCCGGCCTCGCGCTGCTCGTCGAAACGGCCAATCTAACAGATAGTCGAAACTGTTAGCATCGAGCGAAGAACATGAGATGGAAGTAGAGCTTACCCATTCGTCTATTACAAGCAGATTGGGGAGACATGGTATCAGTGATGAAGGCAACACTTGTGCACATCCAGACCCTGAACACTCACTAGGACACAGCGAGTTGTATGCTCGCTGGAATTGCTTGCAGGGCGCAAAGTCCTCCCCCTTTGCGTTCACGCACTTGAAGTAGTCGATATAATTTTGGAAGCTATGATCGGGAAAGAAATTGGTGTACCGAATGGGTAACATAGCTCAACACGTGCGTTTGGAGATGCATCGTGTTGGTTTAGCATACCAATTCTTGCTCTGGTTGGCGTTGGGAAAGCGAGCTGGACGAAGTTTTGATAACGTTAGAACAAAGCCGAGCCGCACTAAGTGTATTGACATCATGGGAAGGTCGCCTCACCATCAAAGCCGACAGTCTGGAAGATGAATTTGCTGGCAAAGAAAGGCAATAATAGGGGTTGAACAGGCGTCCGCTTTGGACGGGTGCTTTCAAATTGAGTGCGGTGCACTCACTTTCCTTCTTTGGCGTCGCTCATGATGGTGAGAGTTGAGTTCTTTGCTAGGCGTGAACGAAATTGCAGCACAACCACAAATGTTCAGTTGCAAGGCACGCAAACACAGCCACCATCGCTACCACCACCACCACACCACTGATCCCAGACATGACCGCCGCTACGGCAGTAACTCTTGACGCCACAGATTCGGTCGTCAGCAACGTTGTCGTATTCAGAAAAGCTTCAGAAGTGACTCGTACATTCTTGGTGGAACTCCGGGTATGTCGCAAAGCGCGAAAAGCACACCCCCCGCAAAGTGATAGTGAACATGGGCTGAACGCGTCTGTCGACTGGCGATTCCAGGCAGGTCAAAATGAGATCACGATCAAATCGCTCCCGTCGTCGCTCTTGAGTAACACGATGCGTGTTGAAGGGCTTGGCGATGGTGTCACCGTGATGGATGTAATCAGCAAGTCCGTGCTAGGAGGGCTGTTCTCTTTCGCAACAACTCACAACAAAAAAATTGAGGACCTCCAAGACGAAAAGAAGCTACTCGAAGGCCAGCTGAAAATATTGCAAGCCCAGGTACCGCGCGTCTTTTCCCCTCTTCCCCCTCCTTTTAATTGACGCTTGTATCTGTCCAGGGCGAGGTGCTGTATACGTACTCTAAATCAATGAACGTAGAGCACATTGGACCGGACGACCTGATCAAATTCCTGGAAAACTTTCACGTATCGGGAGAACGCAATGTCGAAGGTGAAATCTGTACTTCTCTGCCAAGTATCCTGCCACATTCTTACTTCTACTTATTGCTGCAGCTGTGAAGAATAAAGAGAAAGAGATAAAGCAGTTGAATTCAAGGATCGAAAAGGAGCAGCGGAATCCGACGGTGACCGAAGATCGTTCTTTCCAGAAGAGGGGAACGGTCTCTGTGGTCGTCCAATCTGAGAAGAAAGTAAAAGCTGAGCTGACGCTTGTTTACAGTAAGTACGGCACTGTCACTTGCGATCGCCGTTTTCTCACGAGAACGCAACTTCATCTTGTCTAGTGACCCCGTCCGCTCGTTGGGATCCCTGTTACGAAGTCAGAGCAAAGACAGAAGCAAGCGGCGAAGTCTCAAACCACGTCACGCTACACCACCGGGCGCTCATCTCTCAGGCTTCTGGAGAAGACTGGATAAATACAAACATCACTCTGAGCACCGCCGAACCCAGTCAAGGCCACGCGGTCCCTGCGCTCATGCCTATCAAGATTAAGGCGAACACGATGTTGTTTGCACAACCGCTTGCGCAGAATAACGTCTTCGCGCAGCAAGCCACAGGCGGCCTATTCGGACAACAGCTTGCGCAGAACAACACTACTTCTACCTTCGGGAAGCCAGCCACGGGCGGCCTATTCGGACAACCAGCCACGGGGGACCTATTCGGACAACCAGCACAGCAATTACAGCAGCAGCAGCAGCAGCAGCAACAACAGCAGCAACAGCAGCAGCAGCAACAGCAGCAGCAACAGCAGCAGCAACAGCAGCAGCAGCAACAGCAGCAACAGCAGCAGCAGCAACAGCAACAGCAGCAACAGCAACAGCAACAGCAACAGCAACCCTTTTCCTTCGGCACGTCCCCTCAACACCAAGGCGGCGGATTTGGAGCCTTCAGTCAACAAACAGGCACTAGATTGTTCGGGACAACTTCGGCTGCCCCAGCTGTTAGTGCCTTCGGTACATCATCCAGCTCGGGAGGTGGGCTATTCGGAGCCGCCAGCACTCAGCCGCCCACGCAGCCGGCGCCCTCCCTTTTCGGCTCCGGGGGACCATTCGGAGCTGCCAGCACTCAGCCGCCCACGCAGCCGGCGCCCTCCCTTTTCGGCTCCGGGGGACTATTCGGAGCTGCCAGCACTCAGCCGCCCACGCAGCCGGCGCCCTCCCTTTTCGGCTTCAGGGGACCATTCGGAGCTGCCAGCACTCAGCCGCCCACGCAGCCGGCGCCCTCCCTTTTCGGCTCCGGGGGACTATTCGGAGCTGCCAGCACTCAGCCGCCCACACAGCCCCTTTTCGGCTCTGGGGGATCCCAACCTCAAAACCCCCTGCTTCCACTCACACAAACTTCCGATGCCGCTGCTCAGTCTACTGAAGACGACGATGCTGCTCTCAAACCGTTTGCTCATGCTAGCGCCATCAGCGCTGCTAACGCTATTGGTGCGACCTACGCAATCCCGGGGAAGAGCACGATCCCAAGCGACTCGGCCACCCACCGAGTAGCGCTCTCTCTTTCTAAAGCGCTCAAGGCCGATATCATGACTGTGACAGTCCCACGAGCTCGGCCTGCGGCATTCGCCCAAGTGAGTTGCATTCTGTGCTTTGTAGAGTCATTGTTGACCCCTGATTTTACAGGCTGAGATCAAGAATACCACAAGCGAGACGCTCCTTCCTGGAACTATGTCTATCTACATCGACGATAGTTACGTTTCGCAAACTGCAATTGATGTAAGACGCCATCTCTTGCGAGTAACGACATCTATTAAATCGCATCTCTTAGCTTGTTGGCCCTAACGAGTCCTTTACATGCCCGTTGGGGGTCGAGAACAATATTCGTGTCCTTTTCAACCATGCTGAGGGCACACCCACAACGACCGGTTGGGGTATTGGACAACAACACGTCACCACCGTGCAATGCGCCAATACCATCACCATCACGAACGCGAAGAATTCCCCAATCCAGAAGCTCATCATTCGTGATGCGCTACCCGTAGCTGCTCATCCTTTCAAGGTCAAGATCAAATCTCCAGCTGGTCTTTCCACACTGGACGCCGATGGGGAGATTCACTCGTCTGGAACCGCAGTCAGGTGGAGCAATGGGAAAGCAAAGAGTCGCGAGGATGGATTGGTGGAATGGGTTATATCAAACCTCGCCGCTGGAACGGAGAAAAAGGTAACCCTGGGTTGGGTTGTTGAAGGTCCTCAAGGAGCTAAATGGTCGCATTCTTTGTGAGGGATGATATATACCAAAAGAGCCTCGTAGTACAGTTTGTCAATTCAAATGCAAGTGTCTTGGAATGGTCAGGGTATCGAGTTCAGACCGTGAGGCTCGCGTATCGGGTTGCAGCACAGGCTGAGCATCTTTCCATCTCATCTCCTGATACTTACGCTGGGCCGCGAGGCCGCCTTGCAAGACTCCACACGCATTGGAGGAGTCTACATGGAAACGCCATCGAAGCCTACACACCATAAGAACAAGTCCCCTCTGGCATCGCCGCGTCTCAACACGGGTCATCTGCGTTCTGGGCATCATCATACACCTTCGCCATTCCAATTCGGGCGCACCAAGAACAAGTTAAAGCGAGCGCAGTCATCGGATTCGCTTACGGGGCCCGTCATCTCCCCAGTGTCAGTGTCCCAGACTCCAAAGGCTAATGGAGATTACTTCGCGCCGCATGCGCGTCATCGTCAGTAGCATACGCTCCTTCGATATTCGTTCTGCACAACCCTGATAGTCTCCTCAAATGCAGATGGTCACGGCCACGGCCACGTCTTGCATAGACTGCAAGCCCTATTCCCTACGTCACATATGCCGTCACCTGCCGCGAGGACGACAGCAACGCCCAGCACGGCCCCCCAGATCCCAGAACTGAAGTTGGAATCAGATTCGTTAAACCCAGGACCATATCCGCCTCTGCCTAAGAAGAAGGGGGATCCTTCCTTTCTCAAGGTTCGAATCATAACCTGGAATCACGGGTGAGCTCCTGAGCTTTGATGCATAAAGCCAGGGAATGTCGTGCTAACGCTACGCCTCATTCAGATACACCCTGCCAAAGGGTGACCTCTCAACGCTTCTTGGTCATGTACCACCATACAAGCCTCCACCAGACGGACACAAGGATACTCTCCCCAAGTTTAACGCAGACAGTGAACACCCATACCATATCGTCGTCGTTGCTGGTCAGGAATGCCCATCTCAATCGAACTTACCCCTTGGAATCGGTGCGGGTATGAAGCTTGATATTCTGGAAAGAATGGAAAGGAGGCGAAGCAAAACAGAGAGCCGGACCGAACTGGGCAAAACCCCCGAACCAAATAAGGATGGCTCTCCCGACCTGTCGAGACTTCCCCCTGTGACCGTACGGGACTACACACATCCACTTCCTAGTCCTCAGGCACATGCCGCAGGATCTACTTCCCCTGCTCGAACAACCTCGCCATCGCCATTCCAGCAGGTGCATGGTCCGTCAGCGCATGCTATGAGATCTGCAACGTCTCTAGTAAGCGGGGGGCTGCACCATCCAGTCGGCTGGTCTATGATGCTGGAAGATTGGTTTTGTAACGGAGCTGGCTCGTTGCCTGGGGCAATACCAGTGATTGATTGCCAGGATCCGATTACAGATGACGTTGACGCGCATCCCGAAAATGGGCACTTAACTGTGGTAAGCTATCAAACACTCATAGTATCTTCTACATTGTGTACTCAGTTACGATAGCCTCTCGAAGAAGGTTATATGTCAGCCCGGCCCCCAAGTCCGTATCAACTGCATGAGGGGCAAGAGTCTCATGTTCCCTGGCACACTACCCAGAATGGACCAGCAAAGAATGGCGTAGAGCCGCGGCACCCGCACCATGGCCAAGGGCCTTACGTTTTGGTCGTCAAGGAGCGCCTGATGGCTATCGCGCTGTACATCTTCGTTCATCGGGATGCCCAACATTTAGTCACAGGTTAATACGGTGGTCCGCTGTCATTATTATATCTACTGACATTACTTTGTTTCATAGATTACTCCAAATCAACTGTGAAAGCCGGCTTGATAGGAGGGCGCGTTGGAAACAAAGGGGCCATCGGAGTCAGTATGAAGGTTGCAGGGACATCGTTACTCTTTGTCAATGCACATCTGGCTGGTGCGTCGTGGTACCAAACCTGCTGGATGCATTCTTTCTGATGACCCCCACTCCCCAGCTCACGAAGAGAGGGCCGCCGAAAGAGTAGCAAACATGGTTAAGATCAAAGTATACAAGCGCCTTCTACCCTGTGCGCGGCTCACTCTGACGTAGTCATTAAATTAGGCCGAATTAGAACTTGACAATTACCTTCGCCACGACGATCCGCGAGCTATGTCAGAAGGTGCGTTGCGAAGATATGCCCAATGTGCCGTGAAACTAAATGATTTCATGGTAGATATCACAGATAGATACGATCACACTGTAAGCCCATATGCTATTCTTAGGGGGTCATTCCCTGACCCATATGTTTAGTTCGTGTTTGGGGATTTGAATTTCAGGATCAATGTTACTCGGTTGCATGCAGAATGGCTTATATCTCGGAAGGGTTCGTACTTCTATATGGGAACTAAGCGAACAAAGACTGACGTACCTCTCCCTCTCGACCTCAAAATTAGACTACGCGACCGCACTCCAGTTCGATCAGCTCAAAGAGGTCATGCAAAACGACACCGTCTTCGATCGCTTTGAGGAAGCGCCGATCAACTTCGATCCTACTTTCAAATACGACGTCCTCCAAACATTGAAGAAACATCGCAGCGTTCGGAAGGCGATCCAGGACCGGGCGGCGCGTCACATTCGACGAACCAAACGAGCTGCTGGCCTTGTTGAAGAAGCTGAGGAAGGCGAAGAATCGGACTCTTCCTCTTCGGAGGAGGATCTTGAGGGGCAAGATGGGAAATCAGTGTCTTCATCTGTATGGACAGGGGTGCAGTCACATCATACAGGCGACGGCGATGGCGACGGAGTGCAGGAGGTGGACCTCGCGCTACTTCCGGCAGCGGAGAATGCAAAGGTGAACGCATTATCATCCTCTCCGTTCAAGAGCGCCCAATTACTTCAGCACCCAGCTGCTCACCGGGCTAAAGAGAAGTTGCTGGGCCTGTTGCAACGTAACAGTTCATCGCCAGCGATGGCACGTCCTGGCCCTTCGGGTGAATCACTTGCGGCCCCGCCAGCTCTGCAGCGGAATCACGCGCCGCACCACGCGGCAATGCCGGTTGTAACGGGATCGGCACAGACGTCCATTGAGCTACCCCGGGGAACCAACGAGCCTACCAAACCACCGCCCCTCCGTCGAGCGACATCGATCAAATCGGGAGGCCTCACTTTAGAGGATGGTGATCGTGTTCCTATGACCGACCGCGGCGTGTACGATAGCTCTAGCAAGCAACGCGTCCCGAGTTGGTTAGTCGTCGCCTTGATTTCCCTTAGGTCATGTGCTCACGCCCTACTCAGGTGTGATCGCATTCTTTTCAAGTCCACAATTATTCCTGAGGACGAAGAGGACGAACCTGAGGATGAACACGAGCACCCCCGCTTTCCAGTGTTCCGGGTCAGCCAACTGTTTGCGAGCTTCATGAGGCACCGAAAGGATTCCAACCTATCTATCGGTTCCACTGCAGAAAGCAGTGCCGCTGCCTCGATCGGATCTGGGTCAGCGATGCACAATGCCATGAGTCCTCTCTCATCACTATCCCCAGACGAACCTTCCCAAGCCTCTCCAGCCGATGCATTAAGCCTCGACTCTCCTGAGCAGTCACCCTCCCATTCAAGAGCCCTGAAGTTTAGTAAGTCACCCTCATTTAGGCCCTCCCAGAAACCACCCATCATATCACCGAGGTCGGCGACACCTGAAGGGATGGGTGTTGTACGTCGGCGGTCCTTCTCCGCGTCCACGACTCCTGTTTCGCCATTTGTTGCAACCCCCCCGCCAGCAGTGTCAATTGGCTTGCCCCTTAATCAGCCCCCTCCAGCCGAGCACCCTCGAAAGCTCACCCACGCCACGACGTGGACACCGCCACCAAATCCGCGCCGGTGGTTCCCCTTTAGTAGCACGTCACGAGATGCGACACCTACGTTGCCAACAGTTTCTTTGCCACAAGCGGAGGAGGTCCGTCATCGCAGAGGTGATATCGTCTGCCTGGAGTACAACACTCTCGATGACCGTCGAATGCGGCAGTTAGAGGCAAGAAGTGATCACCGTCCAGTATTCGGGGACTTTGCTATATACGTATAGACCGTCATTCATTTACATATTCATCGATTCCCTTTTGCTGCGCTTATTCTTTGACGATGTTCTGTGCCCTTTCAAACTTTTAGATTTGCTACTCACTTTCCCCCACTGTTGTTCGACATGTCATCCCTTAATCAATGCCTTTGCATATACTCGTCACCGGCTAAAGCCACTTAGTAGTAATATCAGCGGCCGCGACCGATAGAAGTGAAAGTCCAGGTAATTGAACTCAAAGACATAAGATAATGCCCGTTTGATTTGCCCCAGCCACTGGTTCAGTGGATAGAACTATACCTCCGGTTGAAGAACATTACTCCTGTCCCAGTATCGGTTTCCTGAGATTGTTCAAGCGGCCCGTCGTCCCTGGGCCTATTATGGGGACTATATATATGAAGAGCGCAGTGCTTGAAGAACAAGCATCCGCGTCGGAGTCTATTGCGACGAGTGACGTGGAATGCACCAAACCTCATATGGCTCGAGAAGAACTTCAGTAGGCCCCAGTCATCTCTGGCAAATATAGATTCCAAAAATATATGGTCAGGCCCAGCTGGAAGCACTTTTGTTCGGGGATCGAGACTAAAAACGCGCATGCATACACCACCTCGCAACGTAGGATTACCGTTCCCAATAAAGGAATGTATATGGAGCTCCATCATGGCTGTATTGTTCAAGGTACACGAATTCATAACCCAGGCTATTTCTGAGTCTGTTGGCGAAATGACGCCAAACTGATGTACCAACGGACAGGGAAGGTGGTGAACCTGACGCCCTGAAGCTCTAGGATGTATGATAATGGGTAGATGGGCTTTGTACAGAATCTAAGATGCGTGTGTCCTCATGGTCATAACGGCAGGCACCAATGCTCGTGAACCACCCTCTTCCAAGCTCAAGTGCCCTCTGCCTTATGCAATATGCGAACCTGCTCTAACACCTCTTCCCAAACCTTCAACCACCCTCCATGCCATCCGCAATCTCCCGAACGAATTTCCAATTTATCCGGACGATGCGACATCTGGCTGAGGAAGAGCGCCATGGGATGGATATTTTCAGGACTAAGAATCGAGGAGCCGAAGTTGAAGGATCTGAGATTGGGGTGCAGTTTGTATGCGTTCTTGGGGATCGGCCCTGAGAGATCGACGTGAAGACCGATGTGTTGGATGGAGGGACAGGACATTGTGATGATCAGCAAGGCACGCAGTGTCGGCTTTGCACCCGTTTCACCGCTCCGAGATATATCGGATCTTCCCATCAGGGTGAATTCGATGAGTTTAGGTAGGCTCGCAACTAATCTCTCCACATCATCATCGGTCAGCATGACGGACCCCCAGAACGATAATGTGAGGTGAGTTAGTGAGATGCAGGATTGAAGCATTCCGGTGTTACTGAGCGAGAGAGAGATCTCTTGGCACGTGTATATGATGAGGCGTTCCAGTAGCTGGTGTTCGGTGATTGCCTCGAACAGCCCATCGATCTCTAGGTCCCCCTCTAGGCCTCCCCTCCCCAGTTGAATGCTGGTCAGCTTCGCATATGGGACCAAGCCGAGGATAAATTTGGGAATGCCAGCTGATTTTTTGCAGAAGAGCCCTAGACTCTTCAAATTGTGGAGCGTCATCGTGATTGTGGGAATGAAATGCTGAAAACAGCCCGGCATAACGTCATAAACAATGAAGTTCTCGAGGTCCGATAGCCCGGTGAGAGTAGGAAGTATGTATCCTATTGATTCCAGCCCCAGCCCGAGCGTTCGGAGGCGAGGGAGCGATCGAAGCAATTCCGTTATCGAGTTTGCAGTTTCTGCACTGATCTCGATTGCGCTAAGATGTAGCTCGACCAGCTGAGGGCTGACAAGATGGACGGTGTTCATGAACTGCAGTGCTTTCCCCAACTCCTCTCTTTCCATTCCGCCGTATAGACCAAAGGTCAGACTTCTCATTGTAGGACTGAGGAGTGGCAGGAGGTGGTCCGGTCTCATCGTGTACATCCCGGCGAGTGCTTGAAGGCCAGGGAATAGTACTGGCTGCTTCGTAAGAGAGAGCTCCACCAAAATGTTGTTATCGAGACGAGTCTCGAGTCTCAAGCTTCTGACTCGACGAGCGAGTGTATCAAACCGCGACCAGTCATGGGTCGTGGGTGGTCGCTCAAAGCGCTGCATTAGGGATAGGATTTTAGCTAATCACCGATCTCGCTTAATCTGTCACGCACCAGTTTTCCACCTTTGAGTCTTGTTGGGGACAGGACGCTCAAGATATCCTCCAATCGAATGTCCTTCCACAAAAATTCAAGCGAGATCTCGTTCCATCTCTTGCACGTCAGTGAAGTTACCGCTAGCGCTTTATGGTCTGCGTCGTGTCCGAGATTTGAGAGAATTGAAAGAAGGATTTCTTCGATTCGCAAACATAAGGGTTGAGGGACTGGAGGCAGTGGTTTGAATCGAGGATGTAACAGCATGGTAGGATTCCTCTAAATGAGCGGCGTTAGCCTCCAAGTTCGACATCTAAGGCTGGATACTACCTTTATGGTGTGATGGATGGCTAAACAAAACAGAAGGGAAGTTCGGTGACAAGCGTGCGACCCACTTACGTTTGTAGGTCAACTTTTTATCGGTGTCAAATACTATCAAATCACGTAGGCAAATTGGACTACGCTGTTCGTTGCTAATTTCTGTGGCCTCGACCATCAGTTCAGCCTTAAAGACGACATGCAGGGGAGGAGCATTATAACCCATGTGGTTCGCACTGAGCTTTGATTTACTCGTCATTCGCTCCTAAGGAGAGCGATGTGCTGTAGAGACCTGAGCACTGACTTACGCGGTCAAGTCTCAGTCCTTAATTTAGCATGATCAGGCATGGGCATACCCAGATTGGAATCCAACAGATCCATGTTGTCGGGTTATCTCACAAATTTCGTCTCTTTAGACATCATCTACCTAGCAGTATACATGTACCGCGCCCATCTTCACTTATCCAGTCGGTCCGGTCGAGGATCCGAAGACACAGAATCTAAGCCCGGTGAGGCGTGTCAACGTCAACGCCACAGCAAACGACAACAAGCAAGACACCTCCAACGGCTCTCCCATCTCTCCGAATGCGCTACGACCGGCTGCTCTCTCTCTCTGTCATGCGATCATCAAACCCTAAAGCTGTACCTTCTCACCAAGTCGATAGTTCACATGCGCAGTGTGCAGGTGGACCCCATGAATGCTGCTATGGATCCCACCCAGCCCCTAAAACTTGGAGAAGCTGGCTCATGTTAGCCTGCGCGCAAGCCACCGTAATATCGTCAGTACCACACACCTCATATTCCCCTTAGAATACAGACTGATTCAAATGCGTAAAAGACTGGCAATCAACCTCTGGAATGGACGCTTCTGTGCCTTCGTTGGGACATGGCCGGTTTGGTTGACACGGCTGGAAACCGCGCCTCTGTCTGTATTTCCGCCTCCCCCAGATAGCCTGGATGTTTGGATACAGAAACAGTCCAATTTTTCTTGGTACAAGATCTTCCAGCAAATAGGTCCCCCTGCTGGAGCAAATGAGGGGCTGGTCATAGCCTCACCGTCTACTGAAAAACCAAATTATTTTTATACCTGGACTCGAGAGTAAGCGACTCCTAAGTATCCCACGGAAATTTTGGCTTATGGATCTAGTTAGCTCAGCTCTGGTCACTTCAGTGGCGCTTGACCGTCTGCTCCGTACGAAAGACACGGCCATCGAACCCATCCTACGTGAATACGCCTATTCTCAACTCGCGCTTCAGCATGTGTGCAATCCTTCCGGATGTTATGAATGGGAGCTTCGTGGGCTCGGAGAGCCGAAATTTTACTGCAATGGAACCGCTTTTACGGAGAGTTGGGGAAGGCCACAGAGGGTACGTCTTCCTCTAGGTTGCCTCTGTGCACAATAGCTAAAGAAGCGCTAAAGTAGGATGGCCCAGCACTACGCGCCATCACCTTGGTGGGATTTGCGACTTACCTGCTGGACCGCGGGACGCCTGCGGACGTTGAGTTCGTCCAGAAGCATCTGTACGAGTCAGCTATGCCCCCCATGAGCGTGATCAAAGCGGACTTGGAATACGTGGCGAAATATTGGGAGATGTCTTCCTTTGATCTGTGGGTAAGGTCCCTCCTTGATGATGAAACGATCCTCGCCTCACATACCGCGCCGTTTTTCCTTTTTGAAATCATTCTTCTGGGGTAAGGTGGGAAGAGATCAATGGTAAACACTTGTGAGCCAATTATTCCAGAAAAAAATTCACCCGTTCCTTGCGTCTTAACTTCTGCGCAGTTTCACTTTCCTCGCTTCGCTCACAGCACTACGAAGAGGCGCTCGACTGGCCATCCGCCTATCCGACGATTCCGCGGCATCTTACTACACAATACAAGCCGATCGTATCATGAAGGCGCTCCGAACCTTCGTCGATCCCAACACTGGGCGAATTATGGCTTATGAGAAGCCTGATAAATCGCATCGAACGGGACTGGATGCAGCAGTGCCACTGGCAGTACTTGTCGCTGGTAGGCAGGGTGTGGAGGAATGGGGTCCTGCGGATGATAGTGTGCTTGCTACTATCAAGGCATACGTCGACTCGTTTCGGGATGAATATGCGATCAACAGAGGAGAACGGCATGGAGCTGTCGCTACGGGGAGATACGCTGGTGTGTATTCATTAGTCGCCGTATCTGGTCTCCTTTATCAATGAAACTGACTCAACTTGTATGCAGAGGACATCTACGACGGCCTTGGGATGTCGATCGGCAATCCATGGTACCTCACCACTCTCTCCGTCACGCA
Source organism: Tulasnella sp. JGI-2019a (assembly GCA_019633535.1). Classification (NCBI taxonomy): domain Eukaryota; kingdom Fungi; phylum Basidiomycota; class Agaricomycetes; order Cantharellales; family Tulasnellaceae; species Tulasnella sp. JGI-2019a. The sequence continues at coordinate 38,625 of WSUE01000043.1, forward strand.
CGTCCTCTCCCGCGCCATCGCGTACTACAAACTGACGCCAGCAGAGATATTCGTCACATCTACTAGCTTGCCGTTCTGGTCCCAGTTCGACACTACTGTTATGGAGAACGAACCCGTGCCGGTGAGAAGTAAGAAGTGGTGGAAGTTGATGGACGAGTTGGAGGCTTGGGCAGAGGGGTATTGGGAGGTGATAAGGAGGTACCAAGGAGAGGATTGGCAGCTTTCAGAACAATTCAATAGGCGAGTTTCTCGGTCTCCAAGTCGCTGGCTGGGCTGATCTATCATTGAATTGCAGAGATACAGGTATTCCTCAGTACGTTTGGCCACAGCTCATGTCGCACTTGATGATTCATTGACCTTGATCGCTCCATGCAGAGGAGCAGAGAATCTTACCTGGTCTTACGCGGCCTTCTATCTCGCATCGATCGATCGCGCAATCTACAAGGCTGGCGAGGTTCCATGGCCACTACCGTAGCCCGACCCAGCAACCCGCCACTGTACTTGCTTGGTCTTAGTTTCCTGTCTTCGCTTCTGGTCTTGTATCTATGCCTAATATTTTGAATGACCTCAATTGTTTTGTTGGTGAACCATTGCTGTATGTACATTTGAGAGTGGCTCCATTGCTTTGTCAAAAGTCGACCGAGAAAGAGAAAGGGATACGGTCCCCACAGTACATACAATATAAAAGGAGCGTAGGATTGATGAGTGATAGTAATGCCAAGGGGTTACATGCGGAACGGTCGCACGCACGCGTATCTGCGAACATTCACCCCAACTTCTGCCTTTGATTGAGCCCGGAGGCTAATCGCACATCGTTCAAGACACCTCCTGCCAAATCTGACCCCACTTCTTCCCTCGGAACCGCCACCTCAGAATCCATATCTCCAAATCATTCTCTCCATTCTCTCGAACCTCGGATGCGACCTGGATCTTAAAGCGCTAGCGGCGAGTGCGTTGACGTGCAAGAGATAGAACGGGATCTCGCATCTCGCTTGATATCCTGCAGAAAGACATCCGATTAAAGGATATCTTGAATTTTCTGTCGCCAACTAAATTCGATGATAGGAAACTGGTGCGTGACGGACCTAGACGAGATCGACGATTGACTAAGGTACATCCTCTGGATGTAGCACTTTGAGAGACCACCTACGACTCAGTGCTGGTCGCGATCCAGTACACTCGCCGGTCGAGTCAGGAGGAAACCTTGGACGGAGCGGAAGGGGAAGAGCTGATGGTAACACTGCGATTCATGGATGCCGTTCGTCTTGTCAGCCGTCAGTTGGTTACGCTACATCTCGGCGGAGAGACTTTAACCTTGATAGCGGAGTTGGTTCAATCGCTCCCTTGCCTCCGAACACTCACACTTAGATTGGACTCGATAGGATATATCCGTATACTCCTCACTCTCACCGAGCTAGCAGACCTCGAGGACCTCACCATTCACAACTTTCAATCCAACGTTGTTCATCAGTTATCTCCTCCAGTCGACATGACACTCCGCAATCCGGAGCGTCTAGAGCTCTCTTGCAGAGAACCTACAAGCATTCCCGCATTTATCCTCAGATTGGTCCCATACGAGAAGCTGACTAGCTTTCAGCCATGGAATGAAACCACGGAAGCAGCACTAGAGAGATAGATAGGCTATTTAAGGCAATCGCGGGGCATCATCTACTGCAACGCCTCGACATATACACGCCCCAACAGACGCCCCTTCCCTCTCGCTCAACAATATTGGAGTGTTTCGATCTTGTGCCGCCCTGGCTCACCTCAAAGTATCGTTCCAGGGGTCCGTCATTCTGACCGACGAAGATGTGGGGGTGTTAGTTGCGGACCTACCTAAACTCGTAGAATTCGCCTTGTGGGGAACGGCTCCACCCTGTGTTGATGGGGGGGGGGGGAATGTAAAGACGACGCTACGTGCCCTGCTGATCATCGCAGCGTCCTGTCCCTCCATCCAACATATCGGTATCCCTTTACGTCGATCCCTGAAGACGAGTGCAAGCCATATTCCAACCTCAGATCCATCAGCCTCGGCTTCTCGAAGATGCTTGGTCCAGAGGATATCCGGAGATTGCCGTTTGCGCGCTTCCTCAACCGGCTATCATCTCGCCTGGATAAGTTGGGACCTCATTGGGATAGTTGGGGATGGTATGACGTGGAAGCGAAGGCTTAGGAGGAGGTTATGGAGCTAGCCCGCACGCGAGGGTGGTGGAAGACGGCTGAGCTTCGAAGATATGATGGTTCATACACACGAGCTGCCGTTGGGGAGATACAGGTTTCAGATTCTGCCGCTTGCGTTTTACATCCAATTGGGGGGGGGGGGGGAGTTACGCACATGTACGTTTGAAGTCTTAAAAGGAAGTGGTGGGTTTAACCCGATGTCTATGCAAGCTATTTCTTGGAAAGGGATGACTGTACTCGAGCAATATGACGCATGTCGAAATGAACCATTATTACGGACAATGAATGTTCACCGCGCTTCAATGTTGGTGACATACCAACCTCAAGGTAAAGAGAGGGGTGAAAAGGTGTATCAAGTTGAGCAACACTTGGAACCAGCTCGATAGCCGATCTTTCTTTCTTTCTTTCCTTCATATATATTTCTTTGGGCTTATAAGTATATCCTATCGCAGCAATTCGTTTCTTACACTCTGCACTTAGCATGCCTGTGTATATAATATGAGAGTAGCTCCATTTGTTTTTGTCAAAAACCAGTCGAGAAAGAGAGGGATAATAGCCCAACCAAACAAGAAAAAATATATGTACAGTAATAACAGGAAAGCGACGTACCGATAGACAAGAGATAGAAGAGCGGAAAAAAAGAGAGGAAAGGAGCGATGGAAACAGGACGCGACTATGCACATCCTCAGAAACAAAACACCACTGCACTCGTGATGGGTGGGGGAGGTATCGAATCTAGGGGTTGGTAAAACACAAACGGGGAGGGGAAGGGGTGTCGCGTGAGGTTCCTCAAGCAACGACGCATCCACAGCATCCACCCCCATGACTCTCTTCACCAGGTCCGGCCATGTGTGAGGAAGATTGTGGGCCTCCGCCGGTGGCTCCCCCAGGTCGACCTGATGCCTGTTCCTGATTTACGGCGAGGGGAAAGGTGGGAATGGCATGCGGAAATGAAAATGAGATGGGAAGTTATGAAGCAGAGAAGAGAGGTAACCCAGGACGAACCTTGTTGAACTTCCTGATCTCGCGCACGAGTTGGCTGAACGCTTCGTCGACGTTGATGCGCTGCTTGGCGGAGGTCTCGAGGAAGTTGCAGTTGAAATGCTTGGCGAGGTCGCGGCCCTCTGTTAAAAAGATTAAATTGAAAGGGTCAAAAAATCATGCCGAGAGGGTGACGTCAGTCCGCAGGGTAGGCGTGTTCCGACGGCGTCGAGTGGCGTGAAACGAACGACAAGATGTTTCAGGAAGGCCAGAGAGACAGCGAAAAGACGTTAAAGTCGTCAAGGGTCAATTCTCATCAGCCAAAAGGTTGCCTTTCTTCTAAAAATCCGCAAAAAGACCGCACCGTTCATGCCGACCTGTCTCTCGTATTCCAAGTCGCACTTGTTGGCGACGACGATGACGGGGAAAGCGTCCCTGTCCTTGACGCGAAGGATCTGTTGATGGAATGTGCTGATCTCTTCGAAGGAGTTACGAGAGGTGATGCTGTAGACGAGGAGGAAGCCCTCGCCGGTACGCATATATTGCTCGCGCATCGCACTGTCACATTATTTCCGATGGTGAGATATGGGCGACACACACAAGCACGTGAAGTGTATGAGACGTACCCATATTCTTCTTGTCCAGCGGTGTCGAGAACATCTAGAAGGGCGACCTCATCGTCGATCACGCACTGCTTGCGATACGAATCTGGAAAAAAAAGAAAGGCAAAAAAATACCCCTAAATCAGTTTCCAACAGCTCGACGACGCTTTGAGTGAGATCCTAACGGTTTACCTTCAATGGTTGGGTCGTACTCATCGACGAAGTGACTTTGGATGAACTGGATGGTCAAGGCGGACTTGCCGACACCTATGTGACATCTCATAAGGACCATGGCTGGTGTTTCACCCAATGAGACGTTTCAAGTTGCTCACCACCACCACCGACGACGACGAGCTTATACTCTCTGAGGAATTGGGCCTACCCATCAGAAAGACGGCCAACAGTCAGCGACATATGTCTCAATCGGGGACCCCCCACACAAAAGACGACAAGATGGTTGATCGGGTATCCAACGCAACTCACGCGAGACATGGGTGACTTATAACAGGGTTAGGAGGAGAGGAATGTGTGTACAAGTGGTGGAGGAAGGAGGTGGCAGAGAAGAGAGAGCAAGAGAGAGGCGGTTTTGATTGATCGCGAATTGAACTGAGGTGGGGGAAAGGGAAGACGGATGTGAGACGGAGGGACGCGGCTAGGTATGTATGGGCAAGGCACGCCTTTCAATTTCTCTTCTTGCTTTGGATCTTTTTTACGCAAGAGGCATCTCTGATCCCGCGGTGAGACCCTCCCCTTTTATAATGGAAGGCGGTCAACGGCGCCGGCAAGTGTGGTTTACGAACTGATGGTCAGTGCTTACAGCGGCTGTAGAAGCCTGTCAGATGGCCGGTGATCGGGAGGGGATGTTACACGCAAAGCCCCGCACCTCGATCTATCGCCATTAGGCCTTGCTTTACTACTTTTTGCCCATCGTCAATGCGTACGGCCAATGTGCATGTGGTGCACAACATGCGCCTCCTGTCGTTTACCATGAGCCTGTTTCATCCATCAGATAGTATGGGAGCAACTCTAAAGCGCCGCGTTTGGAGGGCACGAGGTTTAGGCGCGTTTCCATCGGCCCCACTCATCATGACCCTCCTTCACGACTGCACGAAACAACCGAATAGCAATCGTTTTTGAGGACTGGCTACCCTTTCATGTGATAAAAAGGGAGTTAGACTTGAGCATCTTGGCAAGAATGAGGCGTCCGAGGGCAGTGATCGCACAAAACACGTGATGGGAAAACCTGTTGCGATCAAACATACGCGTTGCGTCGTTTCCCCTCCCCGTCAGTCGCCGTTCCTCTCACTGCGCAATCCTTTTGTGCAATACCCATCTCCCGTCAAGTCGACGAGGATCAGATTCTCCACTCATTCCGATATCACGAACATAACGAGCCAAAGCCCATACTTTTGGGCAGAAATTGGCCAAAGAATTGCAATTACGACCAGCTACTATTTGAAGGTGAGGCTGCCTGCATGCAGCGCAGTTCTTTCAGTGCACAAAAATCCAATGTTGACGGGATTGCTCTGCACTCATTTTTAGACCTTTGTAAACGCTCCAAGTCACACTGCTGTGATCTGAGCTTGTACTCATTCGTTCCAACCATGCAACCTTCAAATGGAGACGGCCACTATGACTATCTCACAAAGCGGCAGAGCGATTATCAACCAACCCAAGTTCTCCCCTATTGTAAGTCGCCCTCCCAGCTCAAAGGGTACAAAGCTAATTCATCGCGTTCTTAACAGGGCTCTCTGCTTCGACTACCACGATCCCCAACCCAACATTCGGTGGGACGGCCATTGTAACTGTCGCAATTGTAGATCTACCCCTCACATACTACGGGCCTAGTGTAAGTCATATCGGAAAATGCCATCGCCCGATCTGTGCTGAACCACGGGCCTTTTCAGATCCCCCTCGGTACGAACTGGGTTTATGGAGGTTCGGCCTCTCCAGCAAGCATCTATGTACCACCCGAAACGCCAACGGATATCCCAACCACTACGGAGGGTCCAACTACAACTGGATTTCCATCCACCATTCCGTTTACTACCGCTATCCCGACTCCGTCGCTTACATCGAGCATCCCCGCTGCCACATCGTCACTCGCGTCTCTATCTTCACAAAGCGTGGCTAGTGTCTCTTCCCAAGCTTCCGTCTCAACTGCATCTTCGTCTCTCTCTATTTTGAGCCAGGGAATCAGCGCCTCATCGTCGGCGTCGGTAACACCCACTTCCTCCGCATCGAGCGCCGCAGCAGTTATACCAGCACCCACCCCACCCTCCTCTGGAAGCGACACCAGCTTCCCAACAGGGGCGATCGTTGGAACCGTCATCGGAGCGATCCTGGTTCTTATCGGGCTCTTTATCCTCTGCTGCCTCTGTGTCCGCCGCCGAAGGCGAGGCTCGATACCCACAAGGCATTCTACACACGATGACCCGGAAACAGAGTTGGGTTACGCTGAAGGCTCGTCCTTGCTCAGCGGTCGGCTCGCAGGGGGGGAGAGTCCGCCACCTCACAGCCCAGCGTTATCCACGGCAACGCTTGGCCCGGCCGTACGATCGCGGACGCCTCTGTCGACCAGACGGTTCCCGTATGTGCCTGTTGGATCTACTGCGGCTGCAGCAGGGATGGTAGGCTCCAGAGAAGGCTTGGCCACAACTGCTCCATGGGAGCAGAGAGCGTCGTCGAATATGATGCAGACCACGGAGGCCGCGTATCAGAACGTTGGGAGGGAAATGGGCGGCGCTCCTCCGACGATTACGATCAATACTTCCACCACCTCGTCTAGGAGGTTGAGTCAGAGGATCAGCCCGACCAAGATTGGAGCTACGGCTTATGGGTTATTGGGTTTCCTTGGGTTGAGGAGGAGCGGAAGATCGTCTTACTCTCTCGGCTCAGGCTGGGAGCCAGTTACGCCTCCGGCAGGTGGAGATCCGGTTCGCCGTGGCAGTGGCCCATCTAGTGCTGCAGCATTGGGTGTTGCAGGATTAGAGAGGAACCCCTCTTCCAGGTCCAACCTCGCCGGTGGATCTTCTCAACAACACCCAGGTATTCAACGTTTGGAGTCTACGACCTATGCTTCCGGTGCAAAGTCTCGATCTACGGTCTCCGGCCTGTCCAACTATTGGGATGCTCCTTCAAGGCCTGATTCGCCTCCTGCAATTCCGGCTATACCTCCCACTGCTTCGACCGCTGCTGGCTTAGGTGCTGCGGCGGCAGCGGGTGCTATGGCTGCCAGGGAGATGAGTCAGAAGGATTCGGGGTTGGTGTCTCAACGGAGCACGCCGATGTTGAGGCCTGGTCCCCCTCCTCAACCGTCCCCATTGTCAAGCAACATCGGTTCCCCACCTATGACATCGAATCCATTCGAGAACCAGGCGTATCAGTATCAGCCGTCTCAAACGCAGTCACAAAGGACGACGAGGGATCCTTTCGACGACGTGTTGGACTCGCCTGTTCCCTTGGGGTTGTTGCCTCCTGGATTGGAGCAGGATAGAGGGCAGTGGAGTCGGGAGAACATTAGTAGCCCGATCTTAGAGGACGATGAGGAAGATGATATTGGCGGTACGCATCATCAGCGGGATGCGCTTTTGGACGATGCGCCACCTGCGCCTGTGGGATCTCTGGGAAGCAATGCGGGTGGGAGTGCCCTTACGGGTGTGGTGTCTGGCGGATTGGCAGCTGCGGGGATCTCACAGTTGGGACGGTTGAGAGCGCAGGAGAATAGGAATAGTGGGGCGGCTAGCGGGACGACTCCAAGCGCGGTGAACACTTTGAGAAGGGAGGAGTCGCCGTTGTCGGTGAGGACAATGGATAGCATTGGAGATACTAGGCCGTGGAGTGGACAAGTCGGGCAGGTGAGCGCGTCATTCATCCCTCCTTCTCTCTCTTTCGCTCTCTAGGTGGTGGTGTCTGGTCTCGATTTGACGCTGACGTTTGTTTTTGTAGGCCCGACGTGTTCATGTAGCTGGCGTGGCTTCCGCGCAGTCGTCAGGCAACAATACAGCGCAGCTGCAATCTCCCGGTCGAGATACCTTTGAACAGCAACAACAACAGACCGCTACGAGTCGTCCTCCCCCGGCTGTGCCGGGACCGAGGGATTGGACCACGGATCTAAGCATCGGGGAGATCACGCAAGATATGATCCCAGAGAACTTACGTTCCATCTATGAATGGTTCAGGAGGAACCCTTCGGCTGATCATTTGTCGACCGTTATCCCTGCTTCCTCCGTGGCGGGTGGAAGTGCAGCCGGTGGAAGCTTCGGTGGGTTGAGATTGGTCACGCAGCCGCCGAGACAGTCGACGGCGAGTGGAGGTGCAGAGGTTGGGGAGAGTTCCGAATCGGAATATTCGAGCCTTTTGAGGACGTTGAGGAGTTTCGATCGGGGTGGAGGGAGTGGAAGTGGAAGTGGCAGTGGGGCCAATAATAATAATGGTCAGGGAGCTGGACCATCTTCGCCCTCCTCGCCTCCTGGGATGTGATGGTGATGACGCATGAAGGAGTGTTCCCCATACAAAGGACAATTCACGAATACACGGCGACGACGTTTTATGGTTTATGTGGTTTTCCCTACTTCGTTTTTCTTTTCTTGTTATGAACGTTACATGTTGTTGTTCTGATTATCTGTATAATATGAGGAGAGGGGGCGTTTTCTACGTACTGAGCGGCATGTGGACGCTACATGTAAAAGATAAGACCCGAGTAAGCGCAAGCTTAAATTTTAACGCTAGACACACTGCGGACCGATATATATATATCGTTGCAGGTTTTTGTTTTTTCGGGCAACTTCTACTACTTCTTGACAATGGCTGCTATTTTCCGGGTCTACCCAAGCTTGAGGACCAAAACGCTTGTTACGGTAACTTGTGGTGCGAAGTCGTCGTTCACGTACGGGATTGTGTGCCGTGGCTTGCGATTGGTGAGTGCAAAACGGACATGTTCGCTTCCCCCGCGTCAAGTCAAGCGCCCATGTGTACAACCCTCTTACTACTACTCGCCCATCTCTTGAACGCGACCGACTGACTTGGCGACAATTACTGGATCTATCAATGCAGTCTGCATCATCTCCACCGTCGCAGCCTGATTATGTCCAGTCAATCCTAGATACGGATTTGTACAAGGCGAGTCGACACATGCTCACCACCTGTCGGATTCGTTGACGCTAATACCTTTGAGGGACAATGATAGCTCACGATGCAACAAGCCGTTCGAAGACATTTCCCCGATAAACAAGTCACCTACAAGTTCATCAATCGGAGCAAGAATATGAACTTCACTCGAGAGTGTGTGACGGCCATCGAGGAGGCGATCAATCGTACGTTCCCCGTCCCACCTTCATTCATTGTGGCGTTGGACCTTGTTGAAGATTTTAGGCGATAGGATTTGAGGATCTCAGGCTTCAGGACCACGAACGCAAGTGGCTCGAGTCGACGTGCCCATTTTTCCGATCGGATTACCTCGATTATCTTGCGGCGCTCCGGTTGAATCCTAGGGATCAGATTAAGCTGCGTTTCGTCCCGCAAGAAAGAGGCAATAGCGTAGCCGAGCGAGAGGAAGTGGGAGACCTTGAGATCGAAGTCAAGGGCTTGTGGGCAGAGGTGATCCTGTATGAGACGCCCGTCATGGCAGTCGTCAGCGAGGCGTATTTCGTATACATGGACAAGGACTGGACGATGGATGGGCAGGAAGGTAACATGTTTGCACTGCCATTCCATCAGAACCGAAGAAGAGGGCTAAATTTTATTTATTTTCGTATTAGAACTCGCTTGTCGGAAGGGGACGGAGCTGTACGAGGGCGGTGTCATCCTCAGCGAATTTGGGACACGACGACGTCGTTCTTATGCGGCGCAGGATTCTGTCATGAAAGGTTTGCTTCGTGCGCACGAGGGTAGACCTGCAGGTGTGGAGGGCAAGTTGATGGGGACAAGTAACGTGGGTTTATGCATGGTTACTGTGGCTCCAACTAAAACAACTCACCTGAGCCGTCCAATCTGGGACGTGTTGCAGGTTCATCTCGCACAGAAGTATGATACCAAGGTTATTGGCACTATCGCTCAGTGAGTCTCTCACTGCAGCTCCGCGCGATGTCCAGCAGTTGCTGACTTCGACTCTAGTGAATGGACCATGGCCGTGAGTGCACCTTGAAATATGAAAGTCACTTCGATTACTAGACTCATAGCAACTGATTCATAGCTCGGAGCTATGTACGGTGTCGAGAAAGCGAACGTATTGGGGCTTGAACTATGGGAACAAGTTTATCCAACCGAACCATCGAACGAGCTCCACACCGCGCTCACAGACACGTACACAAGTCAGGCTTTTTTCGACGTGAGCACCGCTGTTTCTTATCCCCATATGATCCAATCAAAACTGAAGCCGTCATAACATATCAGGACACTACCAAAATCCCAGGGCTCCTTGCCCGCTGGCGAGGAGTGAGACAAGATAGCGGAGACCCATTCAAGTTCATTGGCCTCGCAAAGGCTGCTTATGAATCGGTTGGAATCGATCCCAAGAAGAAAGTCGCCATTTTTTCCGATTCCCTAGACAATGGGAAGTGCTTGGCGCTTAAGAAATCGTGCGACGAGGCTGGACTGTCAGGTATGGGATACCGTCCTCTTTGATTTATAACTAACACCTATATTTGGGACCCACTTTGATAGCTGGTTTTGGCGTTGGTACATTCCTGACGAACGACTTCAAGTCAATATCGTCTGGGGAGAGGAGCAAACCTCTTAATATTGTGATCAAACTCGCGGTGATTGATGGTTTAGACTGCGTCAAGATCAGCGACGACATCGAGAAGGTGTGTGCGTGTGGCGCCTGTTTCCGAGGTACCGATTTTCATGTCCAATGAGAGCTGACATTCGGTTGGTTTGGGAACCAGAACACTGGACCGTTGGAAGCTGTAATAGCGACCAAGAAGAAGTTTGGTATACCCGTGTCATGATTGTAGCCTAGAATTGCGGACATTTACAAGGGATGTGAAATTATTGAAGGCTTGAAGCCGCCTGGCTTACATTTGACATGCTGGCCATGCCTCTGGTGCTCCAGTTAGGCCGAGCTCTCTTTGGGCCATGTTCTGGTCATCTATATAATATGAGGGAAGGGGCATTTTCTACGTAATGTACGCCACATGCTTTGACCCGAGTAGGCGCAAGCTTAAATTTAATGCCAGACAACTACGGACCGGTATCGTTACCGGTTTTTTCTTTCTTTTTCGGACGACTTCTATTACTTCTTGACAATGGCTGCTGTTTTCCGGATCTACCCAATCTTGAGGACCAAGACGCTTATTGCGGTAACTTATACTGTGAAGTGGTCTTTCACGTATGGGGTTGTACAATTGTGTGCCGTGGCTTGCGATTGGTGAGTGCGCTTGTGAACGGACATGTTGTTCGCTTCCGAATCCTCCGCGTCAAGCGCCCATGTATAAATCCTTTTGCTACTACTCGCTCATCTTTTGAACGCGACCGACCGACTTGACGACAATCACTGAATCTACCAATGCAGTCTGCATCATCTCTACCGTCGCAGCCTCGCTATGTCCAATCAATTCTAGATACGGATTTGTACAAGGCGAGTGGACATGGACTTCTCCAAGCTCAACACCTTTCGGACTGACATCTTTAAGAGATAACAATAGCTCACAATGCAGCAAGCCGTCCGAAGACACTTTCCTGGTAAACGGGTCACCTACAAGTTCTTAAATCGGGGCAAGAATATGAACTTCACTCGAGAGTGTGTAGCGACCATCGAGGAGGCGATCAATCGTACGTCCCAGTCCCTCCTCACTTCCTTGTGATATTGGACATTGTTGAAGATTTTGGGAGATAGGATTTGAGGACCTCAGGCTTCAGGACCACGAACGCAAATGGCTCGAGTCGACATGCCCGTTTTTTCGATCGGATTACCTCGACTACCTTACGGCGCTCCGGTTGAAGCCCATGGAGCAGATCAAGCTACGTTTCGTCCCTCAAGAAAGAGGCAACAGACTGTCCGAGAAGGAGGAAGTAGGAGACCTTGAGATTGAAGTCAACGGTCTGTGGGTCGAGACGATCCTGTATGAGCGCCCATTATGGCAATCGTGAGCGAGGCATATTTCGTATATATGGATAAAGATTGGACGATGGATGGGCAAGAAGGTAACACTCTTGCGCTGCCATTCATCGGACTGGAGAAGAGAGCTGATTTTCTTTTCGTATTAGGACTCGCGTATCGGAAGGGGACGGAGCTGTACAAGGACGGTGTCATCCTCAGCGAATTGGGAACGCGGCGACGTCGCTCTTATGCGGCGCATGATTCGGTCATGAAAGGTTTGCTTCGCGCGTACAAGGATAGACCTGAGGGTGCGGAGGGCAAGTTGATGGGGACGAGTAACGTGGGTCCATGCATGGCCGCTGTGGCTCCAACTAAAAACAACTCACTTGAGCTGTTCAATCTGGGACGTGTTGCAGGTCCATCTCGCACAGAAGTATGATATCAAGGTTGTCGGCACTATTGCTCAGTGAGTTTCTCACTGCAACTCCGCACGGTGTCCATAAATTGTCACCATTGCTGACATCGTCTCTAGTGAATGGACCATGGCCGTGAGTGCGCCTTGAAATATAAAGTCACTTCAATTGCCAGACTCATAGAAACTGGTTCACAGCTCGGAGCTATGTACGGTGTCGAGAAAGCGAACGTATTGGGGCTTGAACTATGGGAACAAGTTTATCCAACAGAACCATCGAATGAGCACCATATCGCGCTCACAGACACGTACACGAGCCAGGCTTTCTTCGACGTGAGCACCGTTATTTCTTATCCCCGTCTAATCTAATCAAAACTGAAGCCGTCATAACATATCAGGACACTACCAAAATCCCAGGGCTCTTTGCCCGCTGGCGAGGAGTGAGACAAGATAGCGGAGACCCATTCAAGTTCGTTGGCCTCGCAAAGGCTGCTTACGAATCGATCGGAATCGATCCCAAGAAGAAAGTCGCCATTTTTTCCGATTCCCTAGACAATGAGAAGTGCTTGGCACTTAAGAAATTGTGTGACGAGGCTGGACTACCAGGTATGGACAATGAATAACATCCTCTCCGATTCATAACTAACTCCTATATCTGGAACTCCTTTTGATAGCTGGTTTTGGCATTGGTACATTCTTGACAAACGACTTCAAGTCAATATCGTCTGGGGAAAGAAGCAAACCTCTTAGCATCGTCGTCAAACTCACGGTGGTTGATGGTTTAGACTGCATCAAGATCAGCGACGACATCGAAAAGGTGTGTGCGGCGCCTGTTTCCAACTCCAGGGTGCCCGTTTCCGTGTTCAATGAGAGCTGACGTTCGGCTGGTTTGGGAACCAGAACACTGGACCGTTGGACGCTGTGATAGCGGCCAAGAAGAAGTTTGGTATACTCGTGTCATGATTGTAGCTAAGAATTGCGGACATATTCAATAGGTGTGGAATTGCTGAATGCTTGAAGCCGCCTAGCTTATGCTTGACATACTAGCCATGCCTCTAGTTCTCCGGTCAGCCCGAGCTCTCTTTGGAACTCCTATTCGCCGTATTATGCCTCCTTGTTGGGTATAGAATGAGTGTAAGAAGCATCACTTGGTCTAAGGGTCTATGGCCTGCGAATTTGTCCACATATCTTGCCTGCAGCCCACTTTGCGGCCTCCGTTATCGCTTTACAAGGCTTACGTATCGTATAGATCTAGGACTCTCTAAGACGCGATGCGGCTTTTTTTTTTTTTTAAAAAAAAAAAAAAAAGACTCCTCTTCCAGTCGCGTCGTATAGAGGGCTGCTCGGTGTCTAGTGCGGGGTCGACGAGTTCGCTTTCTTGGCTGGTAAGTTGAATCCGATTAATAATTTAAAACAAGACGTTTCAAATCCAAAGATTTTGATTTGAGCGCTTTGTACGCGGAAGAGTGGTGCCGGTTCAACAAAAAACAACATTATTTGAACTCGATGTGGGGGGATTGAAAACTGATGCCGCTTCAACAACAAACAACCATTTTTAACTCTACAAGTTTGATTCGGATTCAACGGGCGTGTGACTTGCTTTGGGATAGCTTATAAACTGGCCGACTCTCCTGAGTGGTGTAAGACACTTTCCCTCCTCTTCCCTCCCTCCAAACGACTATTCTTATCCCCCATCGCCTTCTCGTACATTCGCATCGTTACAGATGCATCATCACCCTACTTAAACCTGTGGTTGAGTAAGTTCGGACGCGTCTAAACATAGCGACCTGGACCAGCGTATACTGATGTCTCCCGTACCTTCAGTTGCTCCTGCAGGCAATCGACCCATTAATTGATAATTGAACATAGGATTAAGTAGGTATCGCGCTCCGTTGTTTGTGACTTTGCCTACTTCGTACTAACGTTGCATGACGTTGGTAGGGCTGGACAGACTGGACGGGGCTCACTCCGGGCTTCTCAGGGGGCTTTGAGGTGTCCTTGGGGCTTTCGTAGTATGTCTGCCTCTAACTCGGTGGCATACTACGGGGCGCGTCGCTGGCGCGGGCTGGCTCTCCATCCTTCAGTGGAGGACCACTAGAGGTCGATAGAGACAACAGGCCGTGCTCACCTCCTTTAAATAGGAGGTGGACGTCGTAGTTCGGCGCGTCGTCGCGGCAGTTCTCCCTCCCTCTGTGGCGGACCATTAGAGGTCGAGGGAACTAATTGCACCCGTAGCGGCCGTCGACGTTTTCTCTTGCCATACCTGCATGATTCCCCCTGGCGACTAAGACAAATACTCGCGATCAAGGACGTAAGCATATATCACTTTCGTTTATTTTGACCGTTTCGTGCTTTTCCTTACTCTGCTTCCGGTCAACAAATGAATTCCCTGCTCAAGTACGGGTCGCTCGCGGTGTGGCTGGCCCCTCTCGGCCCGCCCTGCTCTAGGGTCCGATGACGCCACGGAAGCCGAATTCTCTGCGAAGGTCCTTACGTCATTAGGCTGAGTGCCCTCAGTTGCCTTAGTATATAAGGACGAGGGGCCATCGTCGGCAGCAAGTTGAACTGTCGACTGGACCGCTTTCGTTGGGAATCCTGTCTTGGGCGTTAGAGTTTGAGCTGCGTCAACTGGAATCGCAGATCCTCTTACCTGGACCTCGGAATCTATCCTTCGCATCCTTTAAATGACCTTGATCGACCACTTCAATCTGACAATTGAAATCCGTGAGTTATGATGTTGGACCTGATAAATTATAGACAAGTACTCACTTCCGTTGGAGTTAACTCTCTGGCTGGGTTGGCGGGGGCGACTGTTCGGTTGGTTCGGCGGGAGGCAACTGCTCGATTGATTCGGGGAGCCTGATCTGCTATAACTTGATTCTTGATCGTGTCTGGGGCCCGTTTCTGACGGAGTGGTGACCTAACCTTCAGAGTTAGTGATGGCCGAGGCGTGTCGCGTCTCAGGACCTTACTCACGTGATGGGGTCGTAGACGGCATTGCTGGAGATGATCAGACGGTCTTAGGACAGTGACAGCAGGAGTTTCTGAGGAGATAAGGTAAGAGGGGAATAAAGATAGCGAGGCTGGGCTTTGAGCTGCTCTTAAGCCCAGTCGGAACTGACATTGGGAGTTGAACGATGCCTTGCAACAACAATGCATTTCGAACGGTGCAAAGAAGATTTCAGCTTGAACAGTTAGATTCATAATAATGGTCTGAGCGGCACAGGAAAACGCTGCCTCAAGATAAATAAATAACAGATTTCAAATCAAAGTCTGGCAATCAATGGCATTTCAGCTTAGACAGTACAATTCATGATAACTGTCTACACTGTATAAAAAGCCACCCACGTGACTCGAGCCTTGAGTATTCGTCGCATGGGGCACTACGGACGGATAAGGCCTTGGGTGTCACGCGATTACACCCATGTACCATGCATAAGCAAATCGCAGCCGAGCCCGCGTTCCCAAGCAGTAATGACGCTCAACAAGCTTATCCAAAGGCAATTCTACAATCTGTTAATATCCAGGCATCTTTGGACCGAGACTGTTGGTAGTCCACTGCACAGAGACTTCGCAGGCAAGCTACAACGCCATAACCTGCCTCGCGCGCTTTGCAGCTGCTGCGACGAGTATGGCAACATGTGAATTAATCAAACGTATGCCAAGCATGGATAGTATATAAGTACATCCGATGCATCGGCGGGTAGCGGGAGCTCATGTCGTTGGCCTTAAAAGAAAAGCGTCGAGCTTGGTCCGAAAGTTTGACCTCAACATAGAAGGAGCAGATGCCAATGGCGGCATGTCAATAAATGCAACACGAATTCAACGTCTGCATTTGATGAAAAGACCGCCAATAGTTCGTTATGAACATGCTGAATATGCGGTCACGACCATGAACGACAACACTGCGGGCGGCGCTGCCATAGGTTGTTCACCTATCGTTTCGGTCCAGCACCGTCGTTCTATACCATGACGTTCAGTTGGCTCACTTTGCAGTAGTGTTACATCGTTTAGTGCAGTCGGTGAATACGCCCTGGAAGAGGAACAATAAACCCACTTTTACGACGGCTCGCTCCACAACCAACGACCCCTTCACCTTCATCGCCACCCATCCAATCTCAAAGTTGATGACAGATGTGTTAGCTTCAGCCCAGCAGACATTACAGGACCAGGCCCATGACATGTTCCACCACATACCTACCTCTTCCCAGAAGCATAACCACAGGCGCGCCATAGTCGCCTATCAATGTCTGCGCATCGACATCTGCCCAAATAGAGAAGGAGGCTACGGTCCTATCGCCTTCACGGAACCATCCGAGCCTTATATCAGGAAAATATGCCACAATCCACGCGAGTATCAAGGTCAATTGATATGGACTACAGAAGCATGGGTAACCCTTCACACCGAAAGGCGGCGTGGTGTGCTAATTGGCGCCAATGAGCTGAGCTGTAATC
Organism: Tulasnella sp. JGI-2019a; assembly: GCA_019633535.1. NCBI lineage: Eukaryota > Fungi > Basidiomycota > Agaricomycetes > Cantharellales > Tulasnellaceae > Tulasnella sp. JGI-2019a. The sequence continues at coordinate 55,297 of WSUE01000043.1, forward strand.
GGGCCCCATCCAAAAGCAGACTTTGTCGGCGCTAGTACCATAAGCGAACTTCGCTAGCTGATATTGGTATCGACGAGGAGAGGACGAGGATGGACTAGGCTGAAGTGGTGGCAGTGGTATGCCTGAAGGTGATCAGGAGTCCTACGAAAGGATTGGGTTCCAGAGTGATCATTTGCTAGGTCGATGCTAAGGTCTTGCTGTTTATTTTTTGAGTCGCTCAACCTCTTAATATATGACCAGCTATGAATGACGGTTCTGGGTGGTCGTGGAATTACACGCGCTTGCCAGGCTTTGTGCGTGAAATGTAATTGTTGAGATCTGTATCCCGATGCAATTGCTGCTTGGACCATCCCACCAATCTGTCACCCAGAGACCCACACGCTGTTGTCGACACGCTCATCGCCTTCGCCGCCGCCTACGCCGAGGAACAAGCCTCGGCTGTTCAGCGGCAGCAGACTATCCCGGCCTAAACTCGTAACACACAACAGCTACCTGGCAAGCGCGTCCGACCAATCGATCGAGAGCGACAGTGCCAGTTCTACCGAGGGAGAGCATGGAGGGCCCTCGTTAACTCCAAAGGATCCTCCAAAGCACAGACCAACTAGTCCCGTTAACGTCATGCAGGAACGGGCTTTCGACGCGAGCACCACAGTCAGTAATAGGACACCCTCACCTGTCACCCCCCACTCTCACGTCGCGAACTTGTCGGCCCCGCGGCCTCCGCCAGCTCTTAGCTCTGTTAGGACCTTTCAGAGCCAAATGACGCCGTGCTGTTTTCCTGATCGTGTTCACGTCCCGCTACGGTTGATCCGACTGCGAAAGCTGGAGCTCGTCTTAGACGTGAGGCGCGGTGGAGAAGCAGGCCTACTATTCGGAGTTCTATGGCTCGCAATATGGAGGCTCTATGAGGATAAAAGTCCTGCAATGCAGCTACCCATACTCGTTGGTGAGCCGCCATAACTCTTAAATCACTCTCACACTCCGATACATTGTATAAATGAACCTATAAATGAACCTACAGAATTGATTGGAGTGTCTATATTTGCCATGGTCCATCCCTTGCTGGGGGCCATACAGACGTCTGTGACGCCAGCTGTGACGGCATCAAAATCGAACGATACACGGCGGCCAGCCATGTCGCCGAGCGGGACCCGAGAGCGCGAGATGACGTTCTTGTGGATGACAGATAGTAGGGATTACAGGTTAGTCACCATGAATAATGTCTGTTTAGATGTCTTCGACGATTGACAGAGTCCCTAAAGTGACTGCCGTGATGACGGGTCCTTGACTGGACTATTATTCGCACCCATCCTAACCTCCACGTACTGGCTAATATCTTTGCAACAACTTGCCCAGCACCCCACATCTAGCTCAGTACCGGCACACTGGCTGATCGAACCTCCGCGGGAACTCCCAGCATCCTCCTTTCACCCACCGCTGTCCTCACTACAATCCATTGTGTTGTCGCGAAGGAAGCTTGTCGAATTATCGATAGTATGTTCGACAGTGCTTTTCATGCATATGACATACTCTAGATGGCAAAAATACCGTCGACTGGCACGACGGGATAGTGAAAACGCTTCTTCAAGGGAGTTCCCACCAAAGAAGGAGGGCAGAAGGTCGTGGCTTTATACCAAATTTTCAGTGACCGCAACACTACTATGCGTCTTGCTTCGAATGGCCTCTGAAACAGAAGTGCCCGTGTCGGTATTCGCAAGTACGTTGTACACAACTGCAGCTACGTCTTGACCTAATCCTTCCCATCTTGCAGCTCTATCTTATTTCGATGTCATCATCATCTCACTCTGCTTCCAATTTGTCATTTACGTGATGATCCGCCTAGCGTATCGAGGCTTTACGCTCGGCGAGCTAAGCGTTGTCGCTACCGGATCCACCGCCGTCCTGATGGAATCCGTGAACCTCACAAAAGCGCGCATCTGGCCACTCACTACCGCCTTCATCGAAACATATCGCTCCCCGACCCCATTGCTCATCTATCAGATCGCACTTATCCCTGGCGCATTCCTTACGGGGTTCCTTCTCAGTCCGATCCTCGTCATATCGCGGAATCTGGCTCAAAAGCCGTCTTATCGCCTACGATTCCCTGACCAGAAGCTTCCTCTACGGAAGGCTCTAGCTGGGGCTTTCTACGGCTTTACGGTCCTGATCGTTGGAGGGTTGATAGGCACATGGACCGGTTGGTGCTTGGGTGTTGATCCTACCCTTCCCTCTTCCAAAATTGCTGGTTCTGGCTCTCCTTCAAGGAATCCGTGGATGTGGTTCCTACAATGGCTTCTGCTGGGGCAGAGACCATGGTCCCGCCCTGCCTTGCTAACCTATTGGGCGCTCGTTGCGTCCATCAGTGTAGCAGGCTGGAGCAGGCAACTTGCACGAGCGAGAAAGAGCGGGAGGAAGATCATAAACGTACACTTCTCAGGCCCTCCCAACACCAGTAGCACCGTTCATAGTCCAAGTAATAGCAGCCCGACGTCCGGGAGTGGGGTTGCCAACACCGATAACCGCGCACGATCCGGATCGGGGAGCGCCAGTGATATACAGCGTCCGAAACATAGGGAGACCGTGGTTTCGAGTGGTTCAGGCCCCTTTACATCCTCGTCGGTGACGATGAGTCATTCGATGACTGGGTTCCTAGACCGCGCTGATAAACGCGTGCCGACTTTGAGTCTTAATGCCCGAAGGAAGTTCTTCCATGGCCTGGCCGTAGTGATGTTCATTCCCGGGATCGCTCTTGACGTATGTGAATATCCGTTGAATCACTTTATTTTGTATCTCTTTGATGAAAATCCTAATTTTCTTTTGTATCTCATCCAGCCCGCTTTCACACACGCGTCCTTCAGCGTGGCGTTCTCGCTCTTCATCTTCGTCGAATACGTCCGGTACTTCGCGCTGTACCCATTCTCGGCTACCGTACACGTGTTTATGAACGAGTTCATCAACGAGAAGGACAGCGGGACAGCAATTCTGAGTCACTTTTATCTTTTGAATGGCTGTGCGATGCCCATTTGGCTCGAAGGGTGGGTCACGATCGCTCTTCGGCTAAGGGATGGATTTTGAGGGCTGAATCTATATCACGTGTCTTCTCGCCTTAGGCCCTCGAGGGCGTTGGGATATACCGGCGTTCTGGCTCTGGGAGTCGGCGATGCTGTTGTATGTTGAAAGTCCCCAGACTGTGTTTCTAGAAACCTGATCAACGTATCTTTATCCGTTAGGCATCTGTCGTGGGTAAACGTATCGGGAGACATCACTGGACGAGCAACTCCCCTAAAACAGTCGAAGGCACAATCGGCTTCATTATCTCCACCGTTGCTGCAGCGTGCCTCTTGAAGACGACCGGCGTAGCAGAGGCTTTCTCAGTAAGCCTATTAAGCACATTGCCCTTACTTTACGTTCGCTGACCATTATTGTTGAACTCAAAGACCCCGCGATATATCATTGCAACTATTTTAGGTGGCATACTGGAAGCTTTCTCGCTGCAAAACGACAACCTCACTCTACCTCTGTACCTTTGGGCCGCATTGATTTTACTCGGAGCTGTGTAAAACAGTGGTATCTATTGCTTCTCATTGATTGATGGCCATTGTCATATCAATTTTGTTGTCACTCTCATGGATTTCACGCTTCACTCCTCACCAACCATGGACCCGTAATAGCATGTTGTATATGATATGATGATTCTGATGTTGTGAAAGAAATGCCTTGACGGTGGCACAGGGTCCTCGGAGTGTGCGGAGGATAAACCCCGTGCGTTCAATCCCAAAAACTGGCGCCCACCAATCCAATACCTCAACCCTCGCTCTCAACATGTCGTTCTTGAAAGGAAGCTCGTCATCGATGCCAGATCCTGGTATGCACACATTTTGCTGAAGCATTTGTGGTTAACAAACACTGATCGAATCATTCAGATGTTGCCATAAAGAAGGAGGCCATCAAGGAGGAAATACGCAACCAAATCGCTGCTCAGAATGCGCAAGAGCTCATCAACGTACGTATATCCAAGTAATGCAGCAATGACTACCATCTAACGAATCCCGCGCGTCCACGCAGAAAATCAACGAAAAATGCTACATGAAATGCGTCCCGAAGCCTTCCACAGCACTCGGCAGTTCTGAAGAGGTGCGTAGCTACTACGTACTGAACACATACATTTGTACTAACAAGAAGGAATAGACCTGTCTAACCCGGTGTATGGAGCGCTATATGGAAGCCTGTGAGTTTACGTGCTCAAAATATTTTGGTCCCATGATGCTCATCACGTTGTACCTTGTAGTCAACATCGTCAGTCGGACATACGTGTCAAGGATAGCACGGGAAAGGAGCTCTGCCACATCTCAGCCGAACTGATTGATGGTCCGGATACTTTGCGTTCAGCCACTGTCTAAGTTATTCTGCTTGTCGAATTAGATCTGACGTCGCATACCACGCTGCCGCTAATACTGGCGCGGCCGAACCGGTACAACGGCGTGTCAGGAAAGCAATTAAGAGGATTACTACGAACGTACAATTAAGATACAGGTCTATTTCTTACTCTTCCCCTTCTTTCGACTACTCGAGGTCTTGTTTGCAGCCGAACCTCCTCCCTTACTAGTCTGCACCTCAGCAAGAGCGTGGCCGGTCTCCTTTATGTGGGTGAAAGGCTTTGATCGAGAATCGAAGGCTATGTGACAGACATTGCAGGCCTGTTCCAGAGAGTGATTTAGTGGACAAAAGGCAGAAGTCCTATCAAGGATCATCTTCACCTGAGGTACGTCAGACTTGGTCTCCTCATTCACCTCTTGCGCCTTCTTAGCAGCTTCCTTTGCTCTGCGCTTATCCCTCTTCGAGATTTCAGCCTTCGTCGATTCAGTTGTATCATCCGGGACTGGATCAGTGGCAGCCATCGTGGAACCGTCTCCTGATGGTAAAGCCGCAAAATATGCGTCTTGAAGTAATGCCCCATCGCATACGCAATTACTGAACGCACCATTTGTCACCCCGTCGGATTTTGCCACATCCTCCGACTCAGCTTCCGGTTTGGGCTCTGCGACGAGGTCCTTAGACTTGGGAAGCGGAGGAGTGACCTCTGGACTGACAATCCCGGACGCCATTCGACTCTTACTCTTCTTCTTGCGACGCTTCTTAGTCGCGTCCGGTAGCGGCTCGGGATCAACGGCAGTCTCACTCATTGCAGGTGACCCAGCCAACTCGTCCCCATCCTCATCCGGTTCTGGGATGGGCTCGTCATCGACCTCCGGTTCCTCAGATAGACCGAATGCCTCATTCTCCCTCCGCATCTCGCGTTTAAGCCTATGGTCCCACTTTAGCATGCGGGTTGGCAAGTAGAATCAGGCGAGCACGCTCACGCTTGAACCTCTTTCAGATGCTTCCTACTTTGTTCATGGTTCGTCCATGCCTGCTCTGACTTGAATGTCTTCTGGCATACCACGCACTCATACTCAGCGCCTTCGGCTGCTTCCCACTGACCATCACCCCATTCGGCTTGCGTTGCGGCGTGCCCTTCCGTCGTGGTTTGCCATTCCTGTTCGACAAATCTAGTTGAATCATGAAAACGATCAGATTGAAAGATAACTCAAAATGGCAGTGTGACTGACTGACTAGCCCGTGCCTGCCTCTCCACGGCTGGGGCGCGAGGTTCTTTCGGTGCAGCTTTTCCTCTTGTCAAGGCGCGTTGTGCAATATGGGCTTTATAACGAGGGTCTCGTTTCCTGAGGAATAAAGCAAGCGTCTGATTCTCGCCATAACGTTAGTTAGGGCTAGACGTTGAGTCCCCTAAAGAGCCTGAAACCTCACTCACGCGAACAATGTCATTGTACTCTTTTCGAGCGTCATCTCGGACCTTCTTGTTTTCTTTTTCCATTTGCCTGCAAATACCGTCCGTCAGGATTTGGTATGCAACCCAGCACACGTTGTTGCCTACCTCCGAACCCGGCGATCAGGTGCCTCGGCAAGATTCCAGTACTCAACCCATACGAAGTCCTTCGCGGTTGAGAAGTTCGTCCATGCGTTATAGAAGAATTTAGCCGCTTCTTGCGAAGTGTTATCAACGGGCGACCATGGCCATGAAGATTGACCAAAACCGGGATAATCGACATCTTCGTCCGTAAAATTCTTCTCCTCAGAGGCAAGGCGGGTGAATAGGTGGCGGTATATGGTAAAAAACCCCTAGATCCAGCAACATGGAATAGGTTCGAACTGGATTCGGAGAACTGGAGGGGAATGCCCACATTTTCTCCATCATCCATCGTATCCCATATCGTGAAATCCATAAACCGAATTATGTGATTGACTTGAAGTCCAGAATCACGCATCCTCCTCCTCCCTGAAGTTGTGCCCCGCCGGATATCCTCGAACATGGCTTCCATATCGGGCTCAGGCTCCAAGGACGCGCGATGATTGTCATACCACGCCCTTTCCTGCACGTTAGTGACAACAGCTGACTCTCAGAGTTGGCGTACCACCCAAAGGGCTCGATAGAACTTACCTGTTCATCGCTCAAAACCTGTTCGAGCAGAACGGGATGAGTTTTCGTCAATGGAGTAAAGGATCACATGCCTCGTAAGCTTGCTGCAAAGTTGCAAATTTCTTCGTAGCTCCATCGATGTCACCTGGGTTCTACCGCGAACGGATGGGGATCATAACGGTCAAGGTCGTTTTGGAACTCGTGATAGGAATCAACCCACTTTGTCAGGGTGGTGGAGTAGAGCCAGTTTCCTGAAAGATTTCTAGAAGCCCACAAAGATCATGCACTTTAAGGTAGGTGTTCAATCCTTCAGGATCTGGGAAGTTCACGGACTCGAATCTCATCTTGCGTCGCGTCCTCAGAGACCTCTAGCAGGGCGTAGTAGTCTTCGACCTTTTCGGGCTGACCTCCTCCTTCAGAACGCTCATTCTTCGAGCCTTGGGCGCCCATCTATTGTTGGGTTCCGATTTGTATGTCGGAGAGCTGTCTCAGAATAAGATACAGGGCAGGTGTGGATGATCGGCGGGCACTGATATTTTCCTTCACGGGGATTAGCGCGTTGGCTCCGTGAGGCGTTCGAATTCCAACCACCACGATCGTGCATTCACATACTCTCCGTACCAATGGACTTCCTCAAGGCGGAAATAGCAGGAAAACGAAAGGCTCTCGATGATTCGACCTCTCGACCGAACAAATACATGCGAAAAGGGGACATCGAGAAGATGAAAGAAGAGGAGTTGCGAAAGCAACGCGAGGAGGAGAGGGCACGCAAAGAAGAACAGCGGCAAAGTAATCAGAAATTAAAGGTGAGATCTCTGGTGACTATATTTATGCCCTATTTGTCACTCATTCTCTCAATAATTCTAGTTGTTAAAAGCTTCGCAACCATCAACCCAGCGGTCAATTTCGCCAGGCCAGGCCCCAGACCAAGACTCTTCCGCATTATCGAATGCCCTAACTTTCAATATCCCCAACGAAGACGCTATACGCCGGCTACGCGCCAAAGGCCAGCCTATACGTCTGTTCGGCGAATCCGACAAGGACAGACGACTCCGGCTTCGCGCTCTGGAACTGATCGAGGAGAATGACGCGGCGAAGGACGGTGGCGGAGGTCTCAATGACTTTAAGCGGGTTATGGCCGGGATGGAGATGGGCTTGGACGCTAAGGAAGCGGAGAAGAAGATGCTGAGCGGGAAAGCGCCTCCGGTTGGAAGTCAGGACCAAGTGGATGTTGAGAAAGACGCGAAGGCAAAGCGGGAGGAGAAAGCGCGTGAAGCAAAGGGGCAACAGGAGCCGATTGATTTGACACTTGTTCAAAGGGATCCGAATGCCTTGTATCCACTAATCTATCGAGCGCTGAAGGACGTTCTGCATGAATGGGCTGAGGCAATGGATCAACGTGAAGGTGAGGAGTGCTCATTATATATTTCCTAACGAAGCTCATACCGTTGGACTGATCCACGATCTTCTTTCAGAACACATCAAAAGATCGACAGCAGGAAAACACGCTGCTGGAACACAAGTCTCCTCTGCAGAGTATCTAAAACCACTCTTCCGCACCCTTAAACAAAGAGTGAGTGTAGTTCAGTAAATAAGATATCCATGCGATTGATTATCCTTGTGCTTAGAATCTTCCCAAAGATGTTCTGGCCAGGTTGGCCGAGATTGTACATTACATGCAAAAACGACAATACCAGCGCGCCAATGATTCATATCTTCGGCTGAGCATAGGGAACGCCGCTTGGCCAATCGGAGTTACTATGGTTGGGTAAGTGGACTTTTTTCACCATGAGACATTGATCCTTAAAGTTCTCCCTATAGTATTCATGAACGTTCAGCACGAGAAAAGATCTCGACCGATCAAGTTGCCCATGTGTTGAACGACGAAGTCAGCCGGAAGTACATTCAGAGCGTGAAACGGTACGAGAAGTAGGTTATATTCAGAGATTTCTCACTAACATGACTTCCCTTAGGCTTGTTACATTTCACCAGTCAAAGTATCCACCAGAGGACCTCGCACAGATGATGGGATAAGATATTCGAGGTGTACTCTTCCGCTGGAGCCTGCGTAACCACATCCGGTATCGTGCCCTCTCTGTATTCGCTTACGTGATATGCAAATGAATGCATTCTTTTCAAAGGCTCGCTAAGTTTAGTTGTCTGACGACATGAACGGACGAGCCCTGGTCCCGTGGTGAGAGGATAGCCGAACGCGGGGTAATGAGCCGCGATGGCTGGCTCCTCCGGTCTCTGGCTCGGCCGGTAAGCGGGTGGTTCCTATCGCACTGCTACTATCCTGCGCGGACCCTAGCAAAGAACAATAGCTTCACTCCTGAGGTTGCGAACTGTCTGCCGAATCGGAACATAGACGACCTTTTTCCTTTTCTAGTCGCCAATGCTGATCGATGGTAAATCCCTACCAGTTGCTAGTGACCGTAACAGGGGCATGTCTATTTGTTTGTACCGGACTAGCGCGTTGGATGCCAAATCCAGACTTTTGCCTCGAGGCGCCAGCCACTCGACCCCTGTCTCCGCCAATCTTGTTTTGTGCACAAGGCTCGTGCCCAGCCGTGCAGGCCTGTTTGCCTACTTGCAGCGAAACCTAACACAGCCGACATCTCAACCACATGTGGAGTCCCCACCTCACCTCCGACACGTGCCGACCTTAACCCGCACCATTTATTAGGGAATTGTAATGTGACTAGATCACTATCCTTTCATTCACCTACCTACATACCCTTGCCAATCAGCCACGTATTCCCTCCTTATTCTTCTTCAAATGAACTTCCCGACTCCTCAACATCTTCTTCAGTATGCTTCGTCCCCATCACCGACGCAGGCCGCGTTCCAAGACGCCTTGCAGGACCTGTCGGATAATCATCAGTGGGAGAAATTCGATGAACTCTTCGATAAAGTATTCGCACCTGCCAGACCCGTAGCTGGGCCTACGGACGCCGGCAAGAGTGTACCAACAGAGAGTGGACACCGGAAGTCCAAGTCACTACCTGGCAGTTTCGACGTGGATGGGGGAGAATCCAGTTCCGACGACGTTTTTTCCGATGCTTGGAAAGATGCACTATCTAGGACCCAGAAGACGATCACGACCACTACAAAGAGGCGGATAATCCGACATACACCCCCGAAGTTAGATATGCCGGTGTCACCAATGACTCCATCACCACATCATCAACGATATCCGAAGACACCCTACCCCAACTCAGACGCTGAAGATAGCTCTGATGATAATATGCCTTCGACCCCCACTGCTCCAGCGTCGTCTGCGCCCCGCATCATCGCAACGACGCCCGAGGGGCTCTCGAGTAGCCTCGTGTCACCCACACGCTCCCCTTCCCCTTCCAAACATGTAGTCAGATTCAAACCCCAAAAGCCAAAGTACGACATCTCATTGATCGATTCCGGTGCAGCCACTGACTCCATTTACCTCATCGTAGACTCGAGGTGGATGAACCAGTGTGGATGACCGCAACATTTGATATGCCGGTCGGGCTACCCAAGAGCGACATCCACGTGGGCTACTCCATGGAATACGGCGCGGAGAAAGCCACCGTGACTTGGCAGCACGTTACTGTGGAAGAGATTGTTGAAGACGGAAAACTTGTACGAGAGAAGAAGGAACGGAAATATCATCGTACTCTTCCCCTTCCGCGTGGCACAAAAGTGAGATTTCACCTATCAATGCTACAGTATTAAGCCGTCGCTGATAGATACTCTCTGAATAGTTCGATACCGTGAAAGCGTTCTTGCAGGATGGAGTGTTGACACTTGCGTATCCCTCAAAGCCAGGGCTGAACCCCTCCGCTGCTCGACCGATAGAGGTCTTGCAGTTGACGAGGTGATTGATTGGATGTACTTACACAAGTAAATAATTACATGTCAAGGCTGGGGACTCCGTAATGACTATACCCAACTCTTACCACCTCGCCTTCCTGACTCATCCAGATCAGTGCGCGATCTTGCTGTCACACGCTAAAGCGGTGTACCGTTGCTTTCTCCATTCGCCACCTTGTTCTTTGATGGATCCCTCCGAGGCCAATGCAATAGCCAAGAGACTTACTGATGGCTGGATACAGCGATGCGGGGGTCGAAGTCTTGAGCCAGCCCAAACTAGTCCAGACCCAGCTGCACACTTGCTCATTGCGCTTTTCATCGCCAGTCTTGGCTCAAGCGCCCAAAGATCGGTTGCCCCCCACAAACTAGCAGGAATCATTCAGTCCCTCGATCGCCAAATGGATATGTACGAGAGATCAGATTTGCTTGTGGGCACTTTCCAATCTGGATGACGTAACGGACCAATACCTGATCACTTACGGTTCATGTCATAGGATTTGGCTCTTGATTGTATTCCACTCCAAGATTTGCATACTACAGCAGAGCGTCTCGTCGAATCCAAAGAAGTACCAGGATTCGAGGATGGCTTGGCCGACGCGCTAGTGAAGTGGTTCAAGACCTGGTTCAAGTGGGCCGACCCGATCAAGTGCCCACTCTGCAGTGGCAAGACGAATTTTGCTAGCATGGGGACCCCAGATGCGGAAGAAAGTCTCGGCGGCGCCGGGAGGATTGAGCTTCATCGATGTGCAGGTGAGACACAACCCAACTGCACGGGGTTATTTCGGTTCCCCAGGTACAAGTAAGACTTCTCCTCCGCTTCCCCGCGAATTAGCGACGGCGGTCTAATGTTTCTAATGACAAAGTGATCCGAAAGCGTTAATGAAATCGTGCCTGGGGCGATGCGGCGAATTCGCGAATCTGTTTTGCCTCTTCCTTCGCGCCGTGGGTCTTCGCGCTCGTTACGGTGCGAGATCCCCTCCTATTACATTTATGACGTATCGCCCAGACCGACTAATTTAACATTGCTTGATTCATACTACGCCTACAGTATGGAACTTGGAAGATCACGTCTGGAATGAGCACTTTTCTCCTTCCATGGGCAGATGGATCCACTTGGACTCGTGCGAGGCTGTCAGGAACGAACCCCTCCTATATGACCGAGGTTGGGGTAAGAAGATGAGCTACGTCCTCGCGTTCTCGGTCGACGGTGCACAGGACGTCTCCCGCGGGTACGTACGCACGATGGATACCGATTCTTCACACATCGGGCACGACCTTGAATTCATATGTCGCGTCCCTGCGTATCCATTATGATCCATAGATACGTCCAAGATTGGCAGGAGGCCTTAACTCGACGTCTGCAGGGCTCTGAAGATGGCCTCAAGCAGGTGAGGAACTTCCACTGGGTCCACATGGTCTCCTGAAGTCTCTTTCCTGACTCTTCATTTGGACAATTCCCACGCATTCCTTGGCTTGACATGGGCTCCTCGGTTTACATAGATCCTCGACGATGTGACGCGACGTCGCAGGGTAGGCCGATCTCCGTCCGATACGGAGCAACTTGAGCAGGAGGATCGCACGGAGTCTGAATGGCTCGCTGACGCTCCCAGGAGGAACAAGACTGAGCCGACGGCGATAGATGGTGAGGGCCGACAAAGCGGTACAGAAGAATGGAAGAGACAGAGAGGCGAAGACGGTACCCGGACTGGGACAGATACCCATGAAGACACAGACGCCGAGCCACAGCCTTGACGCCACTTGGGTTCGCTCCCCAAGCGTTTGTCCACTCAGTGTGCCCAGGTATCAACGCGCAGGGTACACAATACGTGAAGACTTCTATTGTAGCCGAGCCAAAGAAGTTAGATAAATAGATTGCCGTACGGGCTTTGAAGAAACAATAATGCCGAGGTAATTGTCTGGTAGATGCAAATAATAGGGGGGACCTGAGGAGCGCTGCAGAGGAATGATTAAGAATAAGGAGGACGGTTTGCGTGGTGAGGAAACAAGTGATTGGAATCCAGTAAGCAGCGATCGATGGTGAGAGATTACAAGTGCAGGGGAAAAGTATGAGCAGCTACAGCTCGGAAAAAACAGCGAGAATAGCAAGAGTGAGACAAGATAATCATTCTAGAGAAAAGGAAGGCTCGCGAGGAAGAAGTACACCGCGCGTGTTTGATACGGAAAGATTCTTCCTAGTTCTGGAGTTAGGTCGAAGGATTTCAAGTAGTATTTCGTTTTTGAGTGAAAGAGAAGAGATTTTGAATGTCTCCTTGTTGTTTTGATAAAGAAGGAGATGATTGTGATTACGGGTGAGGTGCCTTTGAGCCGGGTGTTATGGCGGATCACGGGACTGATTACACCTTATGTCGAAGGGTTGTAGTGTCTTGGAGATGAGACGTGGCGAGGGCTTTGGCGTTGTGGGTGTGGGGGGATGGGATAGTCTCCAAGCGCGCCTACAAGGCTGCTACCGCTGAAAGTAGACTGGAGTGGAGGAGTGGGTTGATGCTCCATCATTGCCACGTACGGTGCATACTCTTGGATGGCCTCCTGTGGCGCAGTATGTGTTGGTGGGTGATGGGGAGTGGGCTCGTAGATCTCCTGCGACTGAGAGTACGAACGGGTCACGCTGGGCCTCGCGATCGGCACCTGTGCATACTCAGGCATAGATGATGCATGTGTAGGATGTGGGTGCGCCTGAGGAACAGGATGATGAAGGTAAGTCGTCGAGGTTGGCCCAGCTGATGGCAGTGGTGGTGTGATGGAAAGTGGCGGAATTGGTGGGGGCAACGACTGTCGTACGCCCATCGCGTCGGATAACGCAGAGTATGACGCGTATTGGTTCTCCAACCGTGGCTGCGGTGGAGGAGCGCCGTACTGGTTGGGAGATGGTAGTCCCATCGTCGACGACGGTCCCGCTGCGGGCGTAGTTAGGTAGTCGATGGGGGGCGAGGCCGTTTGATGATTTTGTTCATACGGGCTATACGAAGCCATTGGGTAGAGCGGCTCACCCGACATCATCGACGGTTCGTGCTGTTGAGATACATGGTGGAATGCCGCCGGTCCGGAATTGGATCTCTGTCGTCCATGAGCGAGGAAGTCTTCGGGCGACTGCTCATGCGTCGGAGGGTAGATGAAGTGCTGATGAGATGTATTTTCGATTGGTGACTCTAGGAAATCCATCGACGGGGATTCCAGTTGACCATGATGGTGGGGCGACCGGGACGAGTTCGATGGATCCGAGTACATCCCGCTGTCATTACCAACGCTGCCACTCCCATTACCACTCTCAAGACCGTAAGGTAGACCTGCTTGGGGATAGGAAAGCAAAATTGTGCCTGATGGCGGGGATGGCGAGCGGTGGCCAGGAAATCGATCTAGCGCCTGGTACAGCTGGGCCGCTGCCCCGATCACTTCGTGACGTAACATCGTGCTCGCCTGGTACGCCTCTGTCCAGTCTGTACATGGTTTCCACATCCTACCCTCGGCCCCAGTCGATGTGGTAGTAGCTGCCTCCATGTAGAAGTTCGGGCTTAGAGTGAGCGTGATGGTCGCAAGCGCGTACCCTGGCGGTACTCCCGCTCCACGAGTCGTAATATCCACGGTCTCGATGTTCCTATACGGCACGTCCATCCGGAAACCAAAGCCCTCGGAGAATATGTACCATGTGAGGACCTGGCTGCCCTCTGCGGTGTAGGCGATCAAGTCGTGGACACCTGTAGTCTTGGCTGCGATGCGGTGCCACGTCCCAATCGTCAGCTCGGTGCAGTGAATTATCGATATTGCTGTGCGAAATTCATCCAGGTGACAGGCCAAAGGGCGGAGGGGCGAATCGCGAATTTCAGCAGCGAAAAGCAATAGGGAGAAGGAAGCGTGCTCATTAGCCTTTTTGCTTATCGGGAGAATCACCTCTCGACCCTGGATATTGGGTGATCGGTGATAAAGGCGGACGATTGCTGCTGCGCTCACTCACGTTCACCGGCGTGTATCAACGCTTGCAAATCTGCATCAGATACCATCCTATGCTCTGGAGGTGTCACTGGCGAGCCACTGCCGCCGACGGAACCGCCTCGAATGCCGCCGCTGTGCCCGGCACCTCGCCCACGGGATTCCAGCATCTTGGCCTTTGCGCGTCTGGGTTTTAGGGGAGGGAAAGGGAAGCGGCATTAATAAGTACTAGTTCTCGAGTCCGATGGGGAGACCCAGGCAAGGGTCAGGCGGCAAGTTGCGCTACTCACCGGTTCTGATACCTGCAGGTTAGGTTCCATCCCCAGTAGTAAACAAGGCATAGGAGTCAATCCCGATATCCGATGCGAGCCGATATGTAAAAAATGAGCACGACGTTGAGTTTTGGTACTTGGGAATAAAGGAATCTCGAGGGAATGAGATCCTGACGTGTACTCACCAAACCTACGGAACCCGGCGAATGAATGACACGAAGGAATGAAATTGTCAGCCACAATCAGCTTGGCATAGATTTGGAAGGAGATGTGAGTGAGTCACTGACCTGTGTCTGCCTCTCCCCCATACCAAGTAGCTCTCCAAGCTCCTTCCTCTTCGCAGCTCCTGGGCTGCGGTCAATGGCAAAAACGCGCTCGAGATAAGCGAGTTGCTCTGGGGTTACACGAGATCTTTTCCGCTTGCTGGTTGGTCTGCCAGTGGAGGAGGATGTTCCCGGTGCTGTACCATGCGTGGGCGCCATTTCGAGGTGTGGTAGCGGCGTTGGTGAGCGAGCCGAAACCGATGCCTCGCTTGAGGATGCGCGAGAGGGCATGTCTGCAGAGTCGGAAACTTCAAGAGATGCGCGTGCCTTGCTGGTTTTTGAGGATCGCAGGGGTCGGGAATTTGAGGTTCGTTGCTCAGTGGAGGGTCTTGACCCATGGGGACTAGATGCCCGGAGCCCAGCGGAGGTAGGATCAATTGGAGAGGATAAGGACGATGTTGGCGTTGGTAGACCTGCAGCCGTATCGATCCTGTGGAGCATTGAAGAAGGGGTGGCATCCGAGTGGTTGACGTGGTATGGCTGCTTATTATGCAGCCGGCGTTGCATCGAAGACCCCAGAGGCGCTATCATAGAGCTGGAGTGGTCTGGTCTGCCGTGGTGACGATCTGCAGACAGCGAGATTGTGGCGTGGGGAGGGGATAAGTATATGTCAGTAATCACACCCAATGGTAAAGAGGCAGCGGATTTGTATCGTATTGCGGGGGGCCGCCGAATATAAGCCGCCAGGCCCACCGAGCGTCGCACCTCGCCCATGGTTTGACGATTCAATGAAGCAGAAAGAAGAGCTCTCACCGTCACTCGACTGTCCTGGGTCCCTTTCCATTGAGATCCAAAGCACTGGTTGGTTATAGGCCCGGTTTGCCGTAGTCAGCTGGGGAGACCGAACTGGCTTCGTGTCGATGAATGAAAGCTCCAACCTGCAGGACCCGTCGAAGGTCCGAGGAACGATGTCGACGTAAGCCAATAGGGTACACTTGCGGGGGGAGCGCCTACTACGGAGTATGTCGGAATGAGATGTGGCGGACGTGAGTACCGCGTTCAAGTCGATGAGAGACGCGGCGATCAGACACGTCCAAGAGTTTAAAACTGTAAAAGTGATTTGAAAGAGGAAGGAGGCTTATCCGACGTCCACGAGGCTGACTGCGGGCTGGGAGGGACTGAGGTCGGACAGGACAAAGAAACGATAGCTGAGCTTGTTGGACGTCAAGCCTATATAACCAACGACACCGTCGCGTGAGGATATATAGTACTGGCGGAGAGACAATCCATTCCATCTGGAATCCATGCTTTTGAAACTCTTCCGTGAAGGGCAAGTATGACCAAAGGACGGCGCATCAAAAGAAGCCACATATGACCCGCCCAACCGGGGAAATTGGCTCCCCCGGCCCCCGCCCGTAGAAACCTGAGACAGGACATCTATCCCCAGCTCCCCAGCACCAACACCTTAGACCGATCCTTTGGTTCTTTGGACAGCAGGCTATCCACATTGGTCCCTCATCTACGGGGCTTGTACACCCCTCGGGGACAACACAAGAGGTGATTTCATTGAATCCGCCAAGACCGTCGGAACGCTCTGCGTGATGCGTACAAAGCCTTGATCAATCGCTCAAGGCGACCCGATACGGTGCTCACCTGCCCTGCCTCCCAGAACGAGCTTAGTCGGAACTTGAATATCTCTATTTTGTGCTTCTGTGCCCTCGATATCTACTGGGTCGTTCCGTTGCTATCCCGGCTCCCACTTCTCTAGTGCGACCGCGAACTAGGATCACTTGCATTCAAGGACGCAAGGCCTCCCGATTCGTTCTTGGTTGTCGTTACCAGCGTATGCGTCGATCGACCGGCTTCAGCACGTGAATTTTACCGTGGTCTCCCCCAGATACCCAGTCTCCATTGAAGCACAGTTGCAACCGTCGTCGCTGACGTCGCTGCGGCGAAGTGGAGCGGGGCGTCGGCGAGCCCACCATTCCCCGTTAAGCCTGCAAGCCACCGTACCCGCGCACAGCAAACATGTGTCAAGAGACATCAAACGCCGCCACCTGTCATTCAACTCCGGGTTTGGGTTCCGAAAGCCATAAATAGGAGCATGTAGGATTTTGACTTTAGGTTCAAAGAGTATACATTCCCGGAAAGCGTGCCGTAAAACGTGGCTTGTGTGCCTCACTTATGTAATATGGTCACCCTGATTCGCTTCAAGGTCTGAAACAGAGGCGCCAAGTCGCGACTCAATTGCCTTGCTGCTGGCTGCGGATAATGCGTTTAGACGGATAGCAGTCGACCATACATACACCAAGACTTACGGCACAAGACGCATCGCAGCCACTGCCCATGACGTGTCCCGCGAGGAGCAAATAGAGTATGTTCGACAATAGAATCCGAGTAGTCGGGGGTTGTAATCTCTGGGAATGGAGGACCTGTCTGACGGGTGGCTCGGGCAGGTGTCCAGTCGAACACCTCCACAGGAATCTTCTATGGATGAATTGGCGCTCTATGATGTCTGGTGCGGTCATGAAGAAGACAGATATCGATTCTTGGGGCCGCCCCGTGAGTATAGGTGAACAACAACCACTTCGCCCGACCCATCAGGTTTGACTACCGTGGGGCGAGAGTGGAGACTCCTGTTGTCTGGCTTCAGTTGAAGCAGCGAGTGTCTCGCAATCTACACGGCCCCTTGAGCATCCTGTCGTATAGTTCGATGCGTTGTATACGAACACGATAGCCATCCACGGCCGTAACAAGACGACCAACCCGGGGTGAGTCATTACCGGTATCCGGTTTCGGGAACGGTATGACCGCCGGAACGAGCCAGATTGCTTGGTCGTCAGAGCAATCCGTTCCTAAGGTGTCGAGGGGTATGCTCCAGGCACACCCCTTCTTCACCTTTCGAAGAAGCACTATCTAAACTTCACGAATCACGGATAAACCGAGTTCACTTCAATAGCTTATTGTGCTCGGCCAAGCCGGACTCGTCTCCAGGAGTACAGGACCTGGAAAAGGGAAAAGACGGCTTCTTCAATAGTGAAGAAGCGATAACATGGGCCCTGATAAGGCCAACTTCAGTTCGAAGCGCACTATTCCTCGGTGAGGTCGGTCAGAATGAGAGTCGAACGTCTGCAGGGACACTCCATGTCGTAGTATCTTGCACAATAGGGAGATGGAATGGAAATCACCTTCCAAATTGGTCTTCATGAAGCAATATTCGACTTAACACGCAGAGATAAACTGGCCTCTGACCCAACGCGGACTACAAACGCAACTATGATCAGAACTTACGTATGTCCTGGATATCAACCTTCCTCCTATATTCTCCGAGATGAATCAAGATGTAAGAAGCCGAAGTCTTTCAAACGGCCTTTGTCTCGCCGCTTTGAATCAGAGCCGAACAGCTTCGCTATCGCATTAAACCGATCTGAGGTTAGAATCAAGTGCTACGCCCGCGATTACACGGAACCAGTAGAAAGGAGGGCCATATGATGTACTTAGACTTTTCTATTACCCCATTTGGCGAATCGCCCGCGCCATAGACTACTCCAAATCCACCATGCCAACGGAAGCGAAGTTGAACGCGCGTAACGGCATTTCACAACTAAGTCCTCTCGCCGCAACCCTGATTTCAAAGTCGTCGGAATTAAAGGCCATTCGTTCGCCCTTGTAGTCGAATTTCGGAGCGTGTACATCCCTCGGAATTCAGAATTGGAAGTTTGATTTGTAGATCAATTGTACTTAGTAGTGCGCGGTTGCCCGGATGTCCATTATTATGTATTGACCATGAAGTGGATACCCGAAGCACTGGAGGAACCGGACTCGCAATTGAGTCAGACATGCCCGCGAACGTTGGCGTCTGTTTCTCCATTTCCTGGAGCATGGTGTCGGCATCTAGAATGGAGAGGGTGACGAATGATTCCGCCGACCTCGGGGTGTCATCGGGGGCACCTTGAATGTCCCTAAGCCACCTCCATATCATATTTGCAGTAGAATGCCACCGTAGCAGGGTGACAGACGTTGACTAATCATAGCCGGGAATCTCTGTTCAGTTCTCGGGGACTTGCAAATCGTAATCCGGTAAGAGAAGCTAACGGCGGCCGTCAGTACCTGACCTTTCTCGCTCTAGTTAAGACGGTCCAATCGACAGGTAGGCATGACACATCAGATGACTGACTGCGTGCGAGTCACGAAGATGTATCCAAGTCAAGGCATCTCGAAGAATCCGTTCGGTCTGCACGGCGAAAACGCGTGCTCATCTGTCCATTCGCAAGTCGAAGAGATAAATTTGGGTGCTCAGAAGAAGACATTCGGTCAACGCGGAATACATTTGGCCTTGCAATCCGTGGAATCTCGGATTCTCTTGTACATTAGGACGTGTACTTACACGGTAAAAAGAACTGCAGGGAAACGTCGACGACCCTGCCATCAAGAAAGGAAAAGGAAGGAACAGATCATTAAGAACAGAAGCGAGCCGGAGAAGTCCATGCGTTACGCACGCAACGTTCTACATGTTCAAGGGCCTGTCGCAGGGTCTCTGGGTTTTTGAAGCGTCCGACATGCTACGACGCGCACAACGACCATCTTCATGCTTGTTTCGCGTCTGACAAAGGTCAGTAGCAGGGATAATACCCCGCGCAATAAAATACACTACCTCTGATGCAGAGCGCGCAAGACAGTGAGAAAAAGAAACAGTAGAAAGGAAGACATAACCAACAACCACAAACCACCGGCACAGCCTTTCGCTGGAAAGATCTGTCAATTAATGCATCCTCACCCAGCCAAAATCTGGATATCAGTAACGCATCCTCTTGGGCGATGATCCACCATAGGCGCCGGCGCCGTATCCACCGCCGTCGTCTCGATCACGCTTGATACCGTTGCCATACCCACCAGGTCCGTCGGGAGGAGGGCCGTTCGGGCCTGCTGGAGGAGCTCCTCCAAAGCCGCCACCACCATAGCCAATGCCTTGACCGCTATCAACATCAAGAATAATGGTCATGTCAGTACAGTGTAGGTGAGTCCACCGATTAAGAGAAACGTACCGGCCACGGAATCCGCCACCAGCTCCTCCGAACCCTCCACCTCCACGGTCGCCATATCCACCGCGGTCACCACCACCGTATCCGCCGCCTGGAGGACCGCCGCCGTATCCGCCACGGTCGCCACCATATCCTCCATTACCGGCAGGGGTTCCGAAACCTCCTCTATCACCACCACCATAACTACTTCCACCCCCACCGCGATCACCGAAGTTTCCACCGCCGCGTCCACCGCCGTACCCACCTGACAAAAATGACGTTGAGTCAACGACCCTAGGGATAATAGTGGGGCCTTTGGCAGTATATTCTTTACCTCGATCCCCGAATCCACCACCTCTTCCTCTGTCACTGAATCCACCACGGAATCCGCCTCCACTGCTATATCCACCGCCACCGCCTCTGAATCCACCCCGATCACTGAAGCCGCCTCGGAAACCTCCCCTGCCACCGAAACCACCTCTTCCAGGGGGACCGCCCATCATAGACACGGCCTCTGCCGTGACCGGTTTCGGTCGTCCTCCAAGGCCACCCCCAAGTCGTTTAGGCTTCCAACCGCGGACTGTGCGTCCACGCTCTACGTCCACGAGGATCCGTTTCCCAAGGATGTGGATACCTTCAGCGTCCTTGTACGCGGCCTTCATATCCTTCTCTCGTTCGTACACAATGAAGGCGTACCCCCGTGATCGGCCTTTAGGATCCCGAACGATGCGAAGTCTCTCGATTTGGCCGTAGTGCTCGAATTCCCGCCGAATATCATGGTCGGTAGCTTTTTTGGACTGCAGAGGGAGCAAAAGGCCGTTAGTATGTGTATAACAGGTGAAAGGAATAGAGAACGTACAAGTTTTGAGATGAAAAGAGTCTTGTAGGGATCTCCTGATGCGCTCGGGTCTTCTGACGGTTTATCTGTTCCAACGCAGAAAAGAAAAGATACGCACCGTTTCATCCCCGCGGTGATAAGAGCATATGTTTTGGTCAGTATGGCATGCCTTATGTAATACTCACCCAAGTAGATTTGGAGCAGGGGGATGGCGGTGGTGGTCAGAGCCCAAGTCCGGCACTGAGTAAACCCAGATGTCGGACTTTGGTGGACACCAACGAACAGAGAAGAGAAGAGGAAACAGCCTTACGCCAAATTTTAATACTCACAGTTCTCCTTGGCCGTGTTAAAATCGTCCACTTTTTTCTTCTTCTTCTCCTCGCGGTAGATCTGCCTCTTCACTTCCTCAACGTATGTGAACTTCTCCTCGTCAATAGCAAGCTCAACCTCCTCTCCTTCCTCTCCTTCAGCACCGGTACCAGACTTTCCCTTCCCACTAGCGATGACGTTGACCGCATTCTCTTCTCGTATCTGTTCAAGGATGCCTGCGACACCAGTGAGGTGGCGCTTAATGGTGCTGTCTTTTATGCCACTCGCAGTTTGTGGGTTGCTTTTTGGTAGAGGTCGGACATAGGGAAGTGGCGGCCGAGGGGCAAATAGTTTAAGAAGATTAGGCGGTAGTAAGTGGGTCATCGTTGGTGGTGGTGTTGTGGGCGGCGAGGGAGTGGTTGATATCACAATATGCAAACGTGGGAGAAATAGAATTCTGGCGGAGACTTCAACTCACCGCCTACTCCCTCCTCTTGGTCTCTTGATCATGTCTCAAGTAATTAAAGGGAGCTCGAGAGCTATGCAGTCCAATTCTATTATATGGCACAGCTCCCATCCATCCAAACGCCTCATTTTCCCCCAAGCAGCCCATCATCAAAGCATCTCCAGTCAATCCCCGATCCAATCCCAATCCTCATCCCAATGTCAAACATTCCCAACGCCCGTTGCGCCTTCTTTACCTGCTCCAACGCCAAATGCCGCGGCTATCTCGATTAGGACGATGATGGGCAATATGGAAAACGTGATCACAGAGTTTTCAGGACGCGTCGACGCGTTGGTGGAGGAGGTTAAACAAGCTCAGAGCGAAGTCGTTGAGACGTCGCGAGTTCAAGAAGAGAGTCTGGCCGAAGTCAAGAGAGAGCTACAAAGTCACGGTGAGACGATCCTTTCTGTGCAAGCGTATGCTCCAAGCCCATTTATTCATGTAAGGCGTCTTGCTATAGTCAGCGGCTGCCATAGCTCGCTCCAAACATCGGTCGCAGGCAACCGAAGCTTCTTGGAGAAGGTATTAGACCGTCAAAGCTCTCTCTCGGACCAACTCACTAGTATTGAGGAGAGACTACGCGTTATTGATGCGAGGATGGCTGAGCAGGAGAAACGGGACGGTCAAATGCAATCCGTAAGCCCTGATCCACCTCACTTTCAAAAATTTACGCGTATTCAAGGATGTCTTGACCGCCCCGCAAATAGCAAATCCAAGAAATGGCAACTCAACTGCTCAAGATCCTCATTGACTTTCAGTCCCTCTCACCCATTCTTCCAAGCGTCCAAGCCCTGCCTCTACATGTCCAGACGGCCAAAAATGATGTCGTGAACTTCGTCCGACAAGAGCTCGCAACCTCTTCGACCGCGCTATCCCTGTCCCTCTCTCAGGCTGTGACGCGTCTCGAGGGTCTAGCCCGTCCGAATCCTATTCAAGAGCTCGCTCCTCCGTCGGTACAACTTTCTCCATTCAACCAATCGCAACACGATTTTACGGCGATGCGCGACCAAGTGCTCTCTTTCCTCCTTCTATCACAGCCGACAGCAGTAAACACCCCTAAACCTAGCGCTGTTGCTTCATCTTCCTTGTCAAAATGTACTCCGATCCGCAGTACTGCTTCAAGCTCCAAACAGCGCTTGGTTACGTTCGAAGAATCCGATGACAATTATAACAATGGCGACGATCATGACTCCGACGTGTTCCCTTCCCTTAGGCGTCCGCTACCAGCTCTTCCTACCATGATGACTCGATCCACCAGGGCCAGGAAGGTTGATGCCAATCATATCTATTCGACCATGCCACCGACGATCACATCCGCGTCGCCGAAGAAGGTACGTGTTGCCGATACGACAACACCGTTGCCCAGGTCTAGTCCTTACCAAGCCCGCCCAAGCACTAAGGCTTCCGTGAACCGGGGTCGAACTGGAAGGCAGAAACAGAGCAAGAAACCCCAGGTCAGCTATTCAGTTTCGTTCGTTGTCATTGACATTTATTGTGGGAACTAAAAGTACATTGGTACATCTTTTATAGAGTGTTCGTGCTCGGAGAACACTCGAGGACTCGCCAATGGCGGGGGACGCCATGAACGTCACGGATTGGATATAGGTCATCCACCTTCCAACGGCGAATTGAATGATTCGATGTCTGTGTCTACATAGTTTTTAAGTCCAGAAGTCGCGTTAGGTGTACACTAGCTATTTGCAAGTTTAGAAATGATGATAAGAATTGTCAAAACGTGGTGGATCAACTCTTGCAGTCTAATAAACATAACATGTATATATAGACTCTAAGATGGATAATCACAGCGGAGCTATAATGCACACACCCTGGAACTACAAAGGCGGTAACGGCGTCCGACAACTCGGACAAACGCTTTTCACCCTCATCCACTGCTCCAAACACGCCGTATGCATGATATGTGAACATGGTGTGAACGCATAATGTCGCCTCATGCCCCTTCCAAGCAGCGACGATCCCGAGCCCGCGCCCGCGACAGCGCCACCAAACATGCTGGATGCCGTCTCTTGGTGGTCCTTCTCGGACCCGCCGCCTAGACCGCCATCGATCAGTATGGGTTCCATGCAAATGGAACAGTCTCCGAGAGATTGTTCCGGTGCTTCTGGGTCGGGAAGCGGTAGAATTGGGTGGTAGTCGTAGACGTTTGGCTCCTTGACCCACTAAGTGAGCCCGTTCAAGTTAATTTTTCTTGTTTTGTTAGGAAAGGTAGTGGTGTATACTTACACCTTTGGGAATGAAGAAGCTGGCGCCGAGGTATTCCTGACCGATCAAGACCAGGACTTGGAACGCTAGCCAAGCGATCAGAAGATAGACTGCACCTGAATAATCAACAAGGAGTTGTCTTAGATGCCAAGTTCATACCAGTTAGAAAGCTTTTTGACTGACTATTGGCCTCGATGAAGACGATGTTGTCGGGATATGCAAATATGTCTGTGAATACCTCCATATCAGAATCATCGATGTTTCGCTCAGCGAAAGAATGAACTTCGCTCACAGAGCATTAGAAGGGCTCGCAGGAAGCTTGTCCCCACAACGTATCTCTTGGATAAAGCCTTTCTTGTCCCACGCTTCACATTCCGGATGATTTGTGGAACCCAAAGTGAATGTAGTAGGGTGACTGTGACTAGCAAAAACGACGTCGAGAGGGTCATCTGCAGAATAAATATGAAAAGGAAAAGAAGTATTATCCCTTCGGGACAAATCCGAGAGTAAATGCATGGCTTCTACAGAAGAATCCAAAGTGAGAGTAACTCACAAAACTTGGTATCGGGGTCCGTCATGGCATTCAAAATCCTGCGTAGTCTGACCAATGGAGAAGTTGGCGGAGAAGTAGCAGGTTGTGCAGAAACGGTTCCTGTGGGAGTAGCTGTCGCAGGCGGTGGCGGCGGAGGAGTGATGGCAAGCGCGTCTTCGGGCGCTTGGATGCGGTGAATAAGTGAGGTGAAGCGCTGGGAGGTTCAGTGGGTCAACAAATACCATCCTGTTAGGAGATGCTCTGAAGGACATACCACTTCGAACATTAGCGCCAGGATACAAGCCAAGAATCCAGGGACCAGCATGGTCATTGATGCTTTGTTTTGGGTCAGCACACCGAACATGGAATGCTGGATTTATACACGCGTGTCAGCCATCAGGTCAACATACGTGCAACAAATGCTAACCTACACTCGTAAACGAGAACGAGTCCATGATAGACTGGAAGACAAATGGCCAACGCGAAACGCTAGATATTCCGGCGGGTGTTCGAGTCGATTCCATTTGCCTGACCAAGAGGACGAGCATACCAAGGTACAAGAGTGTTGCGAAGCCGGCGTCTGTAATACAAAGAAACGGTAATCATTCAGGGGATAGAAGCCGAAAGGGGGTTAGACAAAGCCTACAAGAAGAAACTCGGCGCCAAAACTGGTCGGCTCTGTGGATACAGGGTTAGGTCGTTGATACCAGAGGAACTAATTCAGACCGTTCACACCTTATACCCTTCACGTTCTTTAGCTGCACCATTACCGCGCACTTTTGACTGATCATTACACCGTCCATCCTCAGCTCTGGGGCGAAGGCAGTTGAGATTCCGGTTGGCGTTCGGAGCTCCGCTTCTACTTCGGCCATGAGGTCGATGCCGATGCTGCTAGGAGCAATGTTTGCGTAAAATGAGAAGGAACAGGTCGTTTCTGTATTATCGCTCACTGCAGATCGTGGCGATAAATTTGGTTAAATAACCCGCAAACTGAGAGCCCGTTCGAACCCACTGTTTGCAGAGTCACCGTCGGAATCGGTGCCACTTCCGAGGAGAAAATCTTGCTTGAGTTTGGCAAGGTGATCCCTCAGTTGTTTGTCAACCGCGTGTGCAGTCGCGTTACTCCAATTTGTTGGAACCAATCCTGATAGCTGTCGGATATCTGGCGAGTATCTGGGGAATATTAAATCAGATAAAAAGATCAGGATGACCGATATAAATATGAGGGACTGACCCATTCGGGTTCAATAGGGCATAGATCGCTCCGATTGATGGGATGTGCACGCCGTCAAACTGAAACTTAAGGATATCCGCTGATTGTTCTAAATCCAAATGGCCCTAGACAATTCTCTATAAGTTAGACGTCTTTCGGTAAGTCTGTACGAGGGAAGATCGAACATACCGATACAATCTGCAAGTCGTCAAATCCAACAGCCTTCACGTCGTTGATACGGAAAGACGTCGTCTGAATTTTGTCCCAATGCCATTTACCTAAATGATCTTGTGCTTCCGTCTGGTTCACCTCCGAAGCAAAATGCTTTGCAAATGGAGCCCAAGTTTGGGGTAGTGACTCTGCGGGGGACGAGAGATTGTAGAATTGCGCAGTGCCATTCCAAAATCCTGTGGTGTTCCGCCAGTAGGACGAGTGTGCTACGTCAACAATCGGTGCCGCGCTTGGCAGTATAACTTGAACCAATGAATCCACAGATGGAGGGACTACGTCCTAGAAGGATGATGGCATGCCTCAGTTGGGTGAACTAAGTTCGACCTACATTGCAGACCGAAGGTGACGAACCTGCTTGAAGTCCGATTCATTGCCGCTTAACCAAGCAGAATAATTCCCTTGAACGTGTTTCGCAGTTTCCACTGCGTCATCTGATACATAAAGCACACCAGTGAACAAGGTCATCATCGCGGCAAAACGGCCTGTCAAAACGCGACGCCCACTGACAGTATTGCGTCGTCGTCATTTGATTTATATCGGAACCAGCGATGAACCATATCATTATGAAGATTAGTAGCGCCGTAGGCAAGCCCCCTCGTTGTTGGGCCGGGAGGGGCGGCCCGACGTCCATTGATCACGGTAGCGGTTTTGGCGCGAGGCAGTCGAGATTCAGATTTCAACTTACGTGGGAGGAACTCTCGGCGCTTAACAATTCTGGAGCCGTTCGTCAACGAGTAAGTACGTTGTTTATTTGAGATGTACACCTATGCTGTAAAGTAGCGGTCTCCGATATGGCCCATACCTGGCGAAAGATTCCAGAATGTCCGCCCTTCCGTTTCTACCGCTGTCAAATTGTCATCGACCGCACCAATAACGAAACGTACTGCCGGAAACGCGTGTCGAATCGTACGAATGCCACCTGTTTTGGCGACTAGGAATGTAGCAAAAATGATGTGCTCTTCCTTGATACCATGATCGAGCAAAACACGAATCGCCTGAACAAAGTATGGGTGGGCATCTGAGCAGTAATACACAGTTGATATGGGACCAACCATGAACGCAGCGGCACCCGTCGATATCTAGTAAATGGATTGAGCGTGAGCGCTTCAGAGGTTAGCTGATACAAAGATAAGAAAGCAGATCTACCTGTGCGTCCAGTAAGAATACCCAAGTATCACAACTACGCTCTCGTTCCCGGATGCATAGTGGCAGACTAATGTGTAACAAAAGCGCTTCTCCTGATTCAGGATCAGTTTGAATCAAGAGTGCCCCCAGTGTGACGTCTCGGATAGTCCTCCGAAGCCCCTTCTCCAGAGGACCGCCTGAGCGAATGATCGATACTCCACATACATCATTCGCTGCAAGAGTTTTCCCAGTTGAGATAACCCCAATAGGAGTCTCCACCGGATGCGGCTTAAAAGGCAGATACTCCATCGCTTTCTCCATGACAAGTGTGGCAAGTCGGTCCGCTTGAAAAATGAACTCGGCACGGTCTGTCTCCTGGTTCCGCATAATCGTGTATATGCCCTAGTAATGGTGTTAGAGTAAGATCAATTTGTGTGATGCAAGCCGAAAACCCTCTTACCTTCAGTTGGGGTGTCTCGGAGAGCACCGTGGTTCCTTCGAAAGTGTCACCGCCTCCGGTCTCGAGTGCACGGCTGATCAGAGACTCGGAGCGAGCCAATCTCTCCCTGAAACGAACAGCGCGTTCTTTAAGCATCCTTTTTACGTGCGTAGAGATGATCTCGATAGCCATGCTATTGTCGTGTCCAGGTACAATCTGGGATGCGATGAGATTATTCACCGGGCGAAATCGGCCTGGGGCTTGCTTACAATATCGGCGTATTTACTGGAAGGCTGTACGAAGTTATCGTAAGACGGTTTAACGAATCGAAGATACCTGCATCCAGACGAAACTCGATCAGCTGCCTGTGCCATCGAGACGTGGGGACTATGCCAACTGGTCGAGGGTGCCCTCTACATCGCGACCACGTTCTGTAGTATCACGTTTGATCCTGCGCGCAAGCATGAGATCGCTGTCACATCTATCGTATTCGTCAGAAAAAAGTCTCTTAATGCATCTCAGAGTCCTGCTTACTGCACAAAAACCTTGATTTGTCATACATGCTGAGATTAGAAAGAAAGAAAGAAAAAATTGCATGCTAATGGGAGACTAAAACATACCTTAAGATCGTAGAGGGCGCGGAGATCAGGATCATGCATGGCCATGATCCCCTCGACAATTATGATGGCTGCGCCATATCTTTATGGCACTTATCAGAGAGATTTAGGAAATAACAGGAAGACGCTAGGTCTCACATATATTGCCTGAAGCTGCAGTTAGACAAGTACGCCACATAATATGAAGAGGTAGGATTCTTACCTCTCATCTTCTCGTTGATGCTTAACGAACGAGTAGCGGGGCACGTTTACTTGCTTGCAAGATTTCAGATCTGCTAGACACTGTCCCTTAAGTCAAACTCTGTCGATGTGTAGATCCATTGTGATCGGCTCACAGACGCAAACAACTTCGAATCAAGTGCGTTCGGGTGATCAAAGTCGTGCTTATTCTCGAAGGCTATCTTCACTTGCTCCGGGGAGAGACGATTGTAGAAACTGTCCTGTCACAGCACGAATGATGGTTAGGGATTTTGAATGACGGTGGGAGAGATAAGCAGAGACCTACTTGTGACATGATTACGACGGAGGGAAGATGTTCAGCCTTTCGTAAGATCTGCTCAGCCACGAATGTCTGCATGGGCAGAGATGAGAGAGAAGCTTAAAAGCCTCTTTCGATGTGATATCTTGGCATTAACTCACCTTGCCACTGGCGCTACCCCCAGCGACGCCGATGACAAAAGCGTCCGTAAGGACTTTCCCATCTTCTCCGTACCTATCATGCGAGTCCTTACTTGATCTTTGTTCTAGCCAAGACGATGACCAACCACGTACCACGGTGGCCTGCCATGAGAGGTCAGAAGGATGTTCTTGTGAACAGATTCATTTCTCGAGGTAGGGGGTCTTTCATGCAGACGAGACTCCAGGTCGTTAGGGGCCATCTTGAGCTGATAAGATTCGCCTTCACGTCTAGACGAGAGGAAGAACGACTCAAGCTGTAGTGGTTGTCGCTAAGGTACCAACTTCGACCATGTGTTTATTTCTACTTTATGTACAACCATATCAGACCCTACCATCACACTACCTGGAAGCCAGCAACACTATACAGTCTCCCATCTTAGGAGAGAGGTATCGGATAGATAGATAGAATATGGAAAATAGGCAAGCTCCTGCATTTGGACGCTGTGTTCAACTATCCCGGCTATCCTGAGTTCGCTGCTCATTCGTGATTGGGCATAAAACACGTAAATTTCAGTCTTTCGGGTTCAAGAAAGCGAAGTAGAGTGGAAACAAGGCAAAAAGATTCCTTTCTGCTTGGTGAAGTTCCCAGATCAGCACGAACATTGATCCAACGTACTGTGTGTGTGTGTACCACTATCTTCCTCCCGTACTTACGAATATGCTTGATAAGTGTCAAACTCCTTCATCAGCTCAACTCCTTGTTATACTTTGGTAGGCATTCGGCCCGAAGGACCTAGTGTGAGGTGGGGATCTTCGAGAGAATCATCGCCAGCGCCATAGCGATGGCTGCGACTTCGAGGGGCAAGATCGAATGACGTAGGCCCAATGCTTTGATTGTCTTTCTTGGCGCTATGGCGAGTGCGGCGAGGCTGCTCTGAAGGTCGAAGATGTTCAGAGCCCGCTGTAGGTCTACAACGCCAAGCAGTGATGGATCAACATGACGAAACTAACTCCTGTAATCCCTGATAGTCTGCTTAATAACTGGGATATGCAAAGGTGCCCCGTTTCAAAGACGGCGAATAGCAGTTGGACATGGGAGAGGAATTGTGGGAAGAGAAAGATCGCCACATCGTCAATGTTAATTGACAAAGCCCATCCATCTAGTCGTAGGGAGTGAAGTTCGAACATTTTTGAGAACGTTTCAATTGTGCGTGACATAACAACGGCGCTCCCGGGCTCAAACCTAATGTCTACATCCTTCAGCAAACGACAGCGCTCACTAAGTAGCCCAGCAACATCCCCATCCAGATCCCAGAGATAGCTCGCCGACAGACTCTGCAGGACACTGCCTCGACGATGGCAGGACGACAGAGGAAGGTAAGAGCGACGTAGAGCTTCTAAGAGCATGGAAACGTTGTCACGCTATCGTGTCGACCGCGTTCGTCAATCACCAAATGTCCGCCATCGGTGATGATCTCCCGAAGAGACGTGAAACTCAAAAGTGTGGTCCATCCCTCCCACCACAAGTCGCATATTGCGAGAGCCTTCAATTGTATGAAACCGGTGCAATCGAGTTGAAATTTTTTTTTTTTTTAAATCGCTGCCCGTAAAGTGGGCCGGCCCAAGAAGTGGATGATATGGAGGCATGGTAAGCCAAGGTTTCGACATAGCGGCAGTACTTGCGACTCAGAATAATGGCCCTCGATCGCCGTATATGTCATGCCCGGCCCGAGTAGAGCAGTTGCAATTGCTAAGCCTATTGGACCGTTGATCAGCCGCATATCGATGCGAACAGATTTGAGGGATTGGCAGAGCGATCTATCTCTAGCACCTGTCGAAAGTGGGCTTCATCAAGAACGTATAGACGAGTGACCCTATGAGCGAGCCGATGGATGAACGACATCCACTGCTTCGGGCGAACGGATCCGGGATGAAGATGACGTGGCCGGAGTTTATAACCCAGTCTGTGTGAATCAAGGGGTGCATGAAGGATGACAGACTACAGTGCACATTAATCAAGACGCCCAGTCGGCGAGCGCTCGCATGGGAACCTTAGTAGTTCCCCAAAGTACTTCTGAGGCCAATGGCCCGTGCCCCATACATTAATGCGGAAGACACAAGGTCCAGTTCTGGCAAGTGGTCAAAGGAAAGCAGGAGGGAGTCAGGGAGAAGCAGTAGTGTCGCAATAGGCGCTGATCCATTCATCAGAGGAAGGGACGTGAGCAACGGCGTAATAAGGCTTGTAAGCAAGAGCCTCGCGATATCTCCGACCGCGCCACTCGTTTACATGGTGGGGTCCATTCCTGAAATTGATATAATTTCTATATCATGCGCGTAATGAAGGTTCGATGGTGTAGTTGGTTATCACTTCTGTCTAACACACAGGCGGTCGTCAGTTCGAACCTGGCTCGAATCAAGTTTTGCATTCCACTACCCTTGTTACTGAACGGTGTATTATATCACGTACCACGGCGCTCACGCACAGACGGCACATTCATGATGATGATGTTGTTGTTGCCATATTAAAGCCCATATCTGAGCCGTGTAGGCTTACGACGGACTGTAACTAAACATGAGGTTGAGGCAACAAGCGGGAGGCGTATAAACATAGGAGGAGAGATTCTGAGTTAAGGGGACGACAGTTATGGCGAAGTGTGTTTATGCTCGGGTGAGGTGGATGGTCTGAGAGCCGAGAGTGGGTGGTGTGCGTGATGGGGTGGGTGGAACGGCACATTCATGGATGTGAGGAGTGCGGGCGCGATCATCCATTAGGAGGCGAAGCTGTCCCAAGAAGTCCTCTGGGGCACTGTGTGCTCAACCTTCAGCGGGATGGAAGTGCAACAATTGGTTAAATACCCTCAGCAGTCAGGGAAGGATAGTCAACCAGGAGGAGGGAAGCCATGATCAACGCAAGTGTTGGGTCTCGACGTCAACCCGCGACCAATGTGTACTTACGGGGTTCGACCTGTCGAGCGGGATTTATATTTTCTGGTTAATCTATTTGCATCGATCGATCGCTTCGTTACATGTCCGGCAGTTATTTCGACCCACGCAAACTTACTCGAGTCCGCAATCTTTTCAAGTTAGAGGTCAAAAGCCAAGGTGTATTGGAAGAATAAGTAATAGCAAAGGACTGAAATAAGGATCGAAACAGATAAAGGGATATCGTCGCAAGCGAACATCTGATGAACGAACAGCGTGTCATCGAGAAGAACAGGAACAAGGGGAAGTCGAATAATGCAACTAGAGGGTGACAACGTTTACGAGCTCTGAGACTTGCCATAGGACGCCATGTTGCCCAAGTTGTATACGATCTTTTGCTGGTTGGAAAGATTGGATCCAGTGGACTGAGCTGTTTGATTTGCTGTCTCGGTGTTGGTGTCGCCCGTTGAATCTGTGGGTGTGCTTGCCGATGCTGTGGAGGTATTGGACGTAGAGGTAGAGGAGAGGGAAGATGCACTTGTGGTGGTAGTGGGCAAGGCGCTCGAAGTAGTTGTCATTGACTAAATAAAGTGGAAGGACAGACAAGTGAGCGCGATGTTGGTAAGTTAATTGGCCAGTGTTCATACGAGGGAACGACGTACCGTAGGAGTGGGCGTCGTGTGTGGGGTTGAGGTCGACGTGGATTTCTGACATCGCAAAATGTAAGGGGGAGAGCCCAAACAGGGGTGGGATACTAGGACTCACTGCATTGGTGGGAGTGGTTTCCTCCTGCGCACCGCCATAATTCCAAATGATTGAGAACTCGCCGACACTGGTGGGAGCAAAATACTCGAAGAGACCCTGGGACATATCAACGGAGTGAAACGAGCACCCCGGGCACTGGCATCAAGAGCACCAAGAGATCAGTTCATCAACGCAGACCTGACGATTTTGTTATGAAGTCAACTTGACCAACCTCATCCGCCACAGTGGCCGTCATAGTCTTCCCCCTACCCGTAATGGTAAGAGTTTTCCCGCAGGAGCCAGAGTATTGCTGCGTTATCCAAGACAGGAACGACCAATCAAGTGAGAAAATTGCAATCGCTTCTTCACTAAAGGATACTCACGACTGAGTTCATTGCGACGATATAGTCTGAAGGCTGACTGTATCCGCCGCACGCACCCAACCCTGCATAAAAGAGATATAAGGAGGACCAAAACGACGGGTCAATACTACGAACGTACCAACAGCAAAGTAGGTCGCAACACCACTGAACCCCTTCTGAAGATCATGCGACCGCTTGATATGAGATTTGCCGTTATTCTCGTGGCTGCTATGGACGTTGCGGCAAGCGGCAAGAGGCAAGGAGACGAATCCGGCGGAGACAGCGAGTACGGATGCGAGGAGCTTCATGATTCTAGCCTTCAAGTTCTGTATTAAGGAGTGACGGTGGGGGATACTGTTGAGAGCGAGCCTCCGTCAGTCATAGTTTTAGGGACAAAACTGGGAATACAACGCACAGAAAAGGGTAACCGGGTTGCTTCGCGGAAAGGAAAAGACCGTCTATAATGCCATTATTTCGTTGTTCAGCGACGCTGCTTCGCGATGAGCACGATCGACAAAGCGACTTACGGGAGAAAGAGTGTCGAGTTGGCGGGTATGGGACGAACGTGGTAGTATGGACTGGTCGGAGTTTTGCAGTCGAAGCTGAGATATAAAGGCACCAAACATATCCGCGGTTGCTGCCAAGCACGTGTACGTTAAGGCGGGGACCTGGAATAAAGTACAAGGACATCTACAATTGGACAATATGTATACACTGCACATCCAGTCCGGCCGGGAGCGACACAGTAAACCAACGGCATTCACTTTCGTTCATTCTTCTCCCGCTCCAACTTGCGCTTCTTTTTCTCCAATTCCCGCCTCCTGTCTTCTGCTTCCGCTTCAGCATCCTCCTGCTTCGCAAGCTTGGTACTGCAGACGCTAAAGATAAGCATCCAAACAACCTAGGAGCAGGTAGGTGACACGAACCTGCGCTTGTCCTCTTTCCATAGGTCCACTGCAGAAACTTCCATGTCGTCGTCGCTGTTCACATCAACCGCTGCATATCTGTTGTACGGGTTATGGGGGTCAACGAACCTGCGAGCAAGAAATCGAGAGAGCTGAGCTCACCGAGATCGATCCTTGCCCATAAGTTTCCAAATCATATCCCGAGCGCTCTCGTTCAAACCCTCGCCGTGGGCGCGACGCTTCGCCCACGGCCGGTCCTCTTCCGAACTCTCATCGTCGTCGAGCATATCACTATCATATGATGCGCTATGTTCCCTGGGTCGCTTACGATTTGCGGAGGTAGGAAGCGGTCCAACCTTGGACGTTGACGCGCTTCCGGTGGGTCTACTTGGGCCAGCAGAAACCTTCTTGGCGACAGGCTTGGTCGCTGTAGAGGAGGATGGGTAGCTCTGAGATGCCGAAGTAGCTGAGCGTTGTGGGGCTGAAGTTTTAGCAGCGCTGGATGAACCATTGGGGGGTGCGGTCTTAGAGCTCCTTCCTGCATTATCAACAGACTGCTTCTGGCCTTCAGCTGATATAGGTTTAGGTTTCTCCTTCTCCTTCTTGCTAAACCAATCAACGAATCCTTGTGCTTTATCGCCATTTAGCACCTCCTCCTTTTCAGCTCCGCCTCCCAGCTTGTTGCGCTGAAGATCTCGTGTGATCTCTTCAATGGTGCGCAGATCTCGCTTCTCCGTGTTGAGCTTCATCAGTGTCGGTGCAAACTGTGCAGACATCCTTGCGCGAGCACTGAGTCCGTTCGAGGCCGGTGAATTCATCCGAGATGAGGAACCTGACGCGTCCTGGGAGTTGATGGCGCCTGTGTCGAACAGAAGCGACTTCAGCTCGGTTTGCCTAACTATCGATGACAGGTGATAACTAACCTCCAGGCAGACGGCCATCTTTCCTCCTCTTTACCGTCGCGCTCCGTCGGTTTGCTTTGAGCTCGTCCGCGCGTAAAGGGTCTCTTGCCATACGTTTCTCCTCTCGCGTGAGGGCCGTTGAGTTGGTGACGATGTACGAGCTCGAGTTCTGATGATGATTCTCGTTAGCTGTTAGTCAGCCCAAAGGGGCACTGGAGTATGTGGCTTGCCTTGCTCTTCGACGACGCCTCCCGGTTTGCCAGCGGAAGCTGTCTGGTCAACTCTTCGTCCATCGCCCTCCCTTTCATCGCTTCCTCCCTCCTCTTCCGTACCTCCTCTTCCTTCTGCTTCTTTCTCTCTTCAGCCTTCTTCTCCTCATCAATCCGGCGCAGCATTAATCGCCGCTGTTGTTCCTTTTCATCCCGCTCTTTCTTCTCCTGCTCCTCGCGTGCCCGTCTTAGAGCAGCTTCCCGGCGCTTGGCTGCCTCCAGAGCCTCCTTCTGCGACGACTGCGAGTTCTTCTCCGCCACCTTCATGAGTTCTGCGAACTGAGTGACGAAGTGGGTTCATGATGAGTGGTCGTGCGGACAAAGAACAGCAGCCCGATCGACACGTACGCTGCTTGACATTATGAATAGATTAGATTAGTAAAGTGAGAGGCGGCGGTGAATCCAAGAAGCAAGCTCGTAGTTCCGTGGTCCTGCAGGCGTAGAGCTGGGAGGCGACGGTGATGGTGGGTGGTGTCGAGAGCAGTCGTGGAGGCCGATGTTCAGGATTGGATTCCAAACTAGACCACCTACGCCCTACAACTCGCTGCGGCAATGGCGCAGAACGTCCCCATCATCAGTGACAATGGAACCGGATACTCAAAGATAGGGTGGGTGGTGGTGGTAGCTCAATCTTTGCAGTAATAACCTTTCGAACATAGCTTTGCCGGAAACTCTGAGCCATCATTGTACGTCCAAGTGATCTCATCATATTCCTAGTTCAAAGCTAATATGTCACGTCTAGTGTGTTCCCGACAGCTATCGCTACGCGAGATGCCCCCGGCCAGGCGTCGACCACTGGGGGAGGAGCTAGAGGCCCTCCACTGCCCAACAAGCCTGGTCATCTCGCCTCCAAGAGAGGGATCGAGGATCTAGATTTCTTCATCGGCGATGAAGCTATAGCCAACTCCAAAACATACTCTGTCCACTATCCGATTCGCCATGGTACGATCGATAATTGGGATTTGATGGAGCGGTACTGGGAGCAGAGCATCTTCAAATACTTGAAGGCAGAACCTGAGGACCATTATTTCCTCCTTGTACGTCCCTTGATATCCTTGCCCTTATTCCCGCAGTAACAAGGGCTCACTGTGAATTCTGCAGACCGAGCCGCCGCTGAATCCCCCAGAGAATCGCGAGACGACTGCAGAAATCTTCTTCGAATCCTTCAACATTGCGGGGCTTTACATCGCCGTCCAAGCGGTGCTCGCACTAGCAGCATCTTGGGCATCGAACAAAGTCACCGATCGGACACTTACCGGGACAGTTGTGGATTCTGGAGATGGTGTGACGCACGTTATTCCCTGTGTGAGTGTGCTCCGTATCCGAGTCCGCGATCCCAGAGCAACTTATACACTAGTTAATAAATTTAGGCTGAGGGATATGTCATCGGCTCTGCGATTAAACACATCCCCATCGCTGGTCGTGATATCAGCCAGTTCGTTCAGAACCTCCTAAGAGAACGAGGGGAGACAACAGTTATCCCACCAGAGGATCAGATGGTTATTGCTCGAACCATCAAGGAAGATTATAGCTACGTCTGCCAGGACATTGTCAAGGAGTTCCGAAAGTACGATTTGGATCCATACAACTACTTCAAGCGATTTGAGGGTCAACACAGTGTCACCGGACGAGTGAGTCTCTCTGCTCGCTTCTCACGTCAAAATGGCTAAGTATGACGGTTCTGCAGAAATACTCTGTTGATGTTGGATACGAGCGTTTCCTCGCCCCCGAAATCTTTTTCAATCCCGAGATCTACTCGAGCGATTTCTTGACACCGCTTCCAGAAGTAGTCGACCAGGTCATCCAACAGTCTCCCATCGATGTTCGGCGTGGCTTGTACAAGGTGAACACCTTGTCAGATCCGCGTCGCAATATTCTCTCACAACCTTGATTCATGCTCTATAGAATATTGTACTGTCTGGAGGTTCAACAATGTTCGAACATTTTGGCCAGCGCCTAAAGAGAGACTTGAAGCAGATCGTCGACTCTCGCATCATGAATAGCGAAACGCTTGCTGGAAGTAACCTGAAGGTAAATGGCATGTTGTCGGCGCGCAATGCTTCAAGCTCATCCATATTGTTACCCTAGTCCTCTGGAATTGAAGTCAATGTTATATCGCACAAACGGCAACGCCATGCTGTATGGTTTGGTGGCTCGTTGCTTGCGTCCTTGGTATGTGTAGGCCTCGGGAGCGATGGCTCTTAATGACCGAGGAGCTCTCGTTCTATAGCCGGAGTTTTACCAATCCTGCCACACCAAAGCTCAATACGAAGAGATCGGTCCAAGCATATGCAGGCGATATGCAATTTTTGGTTCCGCTACGTAGGGTGACATGGGTCTGGGATGTGCAGTATCAGCTTGAGCGTCAGAGTTGCAATAAATGTGCCTATGCATATAATATAGAAAGTTATGAAGACAGCAGGAAAGGGAGTAAAAGAACGCCCCCAAGACCAGAGAGCGTGGCCAAATAATATGCGACGAATCCCCTCAAACACCTTCCGATTCGTTAAACCCAGTTGGCAGGGACGACATCCGGACGCTCCGGGGCCGGTCGCCACTCGGCTCAACGAACGATTCACGGTTGTCGCGTGTTGGTGTCACCTCCTGCTCCTCTTTCCCGTCGTTTTCGTCGTCGTCTGAGTCGTCCTGTGGGGCGTGGTCGAAAGAGTACGGCAAAGGCACTTCACGAGTGACTCGGTACTGATCCGCGTTACCGAGATGCTCATTCTCCACACGGACTGGTCATCGCGTCAGATGGAGGGCACAAAGCAGGCCACGCTTGATCGTAGACTCACAAAAGTTCCACTGTACGCGACGCAACATCTCCAGTGTCGCCGCCACAATGCTACGAGCTATATGATTGAATCCAGGCCCTATTGGCAGATATATAATCCACACAAAACGTATCAAGACGTTTGTGACCTGTTTCCCAAATGGGTCAGCGGGACGCGAACGGGAGACCACCGTGGTGACTTACCATGGCGATGTAATAAACCTACGAAGACAAGTAGGGAAATATCAGTGCCATCGCTGGACTGCGTCAGGCGGAGTCTTACGTAGACGCGGTCGCCGTAAACCAGTTCACGGCGTAGCAGAGGCCGAGCAGATCCCTTTTGCAATAGAGACCAATCCATCGACAGGTCCTGGAGAAAAGAACCCATACATGAAATTTATTATTGGAGTACTAGGATGTGCCAGGACGCTTACCCATGACGACGTATAGCAAGAAGAGAAGATCGCAAATAAGATCCAAATCGCCATGCGCCAGTTGCTCAGAGCGCCTGCGAACCAAGGTCAGTTCAGGCGCGCCACTTGAAAAAGCCAGACATATCTACCATGAGACCTCCAGGAGTAATAAAGAGAGTATTGAACGATCCTGCAGGGAATAGGTCAACATCTCCCTGGGGACGGTTGAAATGAATGATGAGAAATACTGACGAGCTGGTGTACTTCCCACCATTAATCAAATGGATGTAATTCTTGGAGTCCGCGTAACGTTTGATGCATTGTATAAGCCGAATGAAAGACGGCATAGATGTCAAAAGGATGCCAGCGATCCAGTTATTCGTCAAATTGCATTGTGACATTGGGTCGTCCCAGTCAGTTGCATATAGGCATGCAAGGAAATACAAATGACCAAGGGTAAAGACCATGGAGCATAACTGGTCACCCATCCAGAAGTCTGTAAACTGATCAGAGGGACAAATGAGGGCAGGTCAACGTTTATCAAACGGATCTACTCCTGGTAGTGGGGTGTGGGACTTGCCTCGACTGGAGTGAACCCGGGTAGAAGAAGTTTGCACCAGTTCCCGATAAGCCAGAACCTAGACTTATGATAGAAAATAGGAAGTGGGTTGAACAAAACCAAGACCAAGACCCCCATCCATATTGCTGGCCATAAAGTAGGGTCCACATGGTTATCGAACAGGCCACAAAAAGAAAGCATGAAGGCGTAGGCGAGAGTCGTGCAGAGAAACGACGGTATCTGTCGCGTGATATCGTGTTGTCAGTGTTTGCTCTGTTGAGCTCTGCATTTTGTAATACGCACTTCAAAATACATTCGAGGATCCAGGACAGATCGAAGGTCCAGTTCGAAGATGAAGACATAGTTTAGCCTCTTGTGCGACCAAACCAGGACGTTCAGGCCAACCAAGAGGGAGAATATGATCGGTATTGCTAGTGTGGCATAAGCCTCCAACAAAGTCCCCCAGAGGGGAATTTGCTCTCGCGTCTCTGGCTGACAGACTTCAGACCAGGAAAGCACCCGTGAACAATAAAATCAAGAAGATCGATGGACAAACACACCGTTATAGATCCCTACGACGAGTGCAGGGATGGCGAGTCCTAGATGTATTCCGGATCGAAAAGTGCTAAAATGATGGGTCTTGTTGAGACCAAGCATCCTGAGGCGATCGCGGGCTTTTTTCTTGTTTCCACCCTCTGCGCAACGTATACTGATTTAGAAGTCGCATGCAAACATCGGGAGAGCGTACCAAATCGTGAGGCATACAGCTCCTCCATGTTCTCAATCATCTTTTTAATATCTTTCTCGCTAGAAATATGCAGTCCGTCTACCTATGAGAAGTGCTTTAGTCGAAATGACCGTAGCCCACGGACAAGAATGACCTACTCTGTCCCGATTATATACCACGTGGACCACTATCTATCCAACACGACTAGGATCAGCGCTCGGCCTCCACAATAATAACCAATCAAGCTTACCTTTGTAGCCTTCTCAAACTTCTTGATCGATTTGCGGATGGCTGTGACATTTAATGCCTAGTGCAGGCGTGAGCACGGGAGGAACCCAGCCCAATGACGCAGATGTACCTGATAGTTCTTCAGTAGCTCGAGGAAACGATAATACTCGAGGACTGCGTGCTTCAGATTCTTCTTGGCGCTATGGTATGTGTCGGGATCCCGACTGAACGGCAGCGGATGAACAGCCTCAGTGGCTCCAACCACAACGTCTTCAACGTCTGCTGTAGCTGCTGTGCCACGGCGCGTGAGCGAGCTAACGGTGTCTTCTAGAGCCTGCACTGGAAGTCTCGGGACGTAAGGCATCGCTTTCCACTGCCATCCACTTGTTTTCAGCGAAGCCTATCAACAAAATGCGGAGCGTCTTGACTCTCCGTCCATTCAAGGTAGGATACAAATACTCTCACATAATAATGATTTCGATGCCCTGCGAGCTCTTTGAATTGCTCCTTGAGAGCAGCAAGACGAACGACGGCCTCTTGGAATCGTTCTTGGTAGAATTTCTCGGCCTTATCGACTTCGGCGTCAAGGTAGTCGAAGAACCTGCGCTCTGCCGGACCTACGGCAGCCAATACACTAGCGTAGGTGCTGAAAACCATGACAGGCGACTGGTGGTCGACTGGAGGGCAGAGCGAACGCGGAATGAGATCTACCCACAGGACATATCAAGAAATAGACAGCCGGACGCACTGCTCGTACCCTTGCTGCGACGCAAGCTGATCCTGGAAAATACGTTTGGTCGATTATCGCCAACATAGGATATCGTCGACGCCTTGGTCACTCTAGGAGCCACCTCCTATATGAATGGGTAATAAGTCGAGTGAAGGTAGAAATGAAATAGAGTTATTTGGGGCATCTTAGCTCACATCACGGTCATCAATCGATTTGGCAGGTGGTGGCAAACTGAAAGGCTCCTCATCTTCATATGTGGAGGGCAAGATCATCC
This sequence comes from Tulasnella sp. JGI-2019a, assembly GCA_019633535.1. NCBI lineage: Eukaryota > Fungi > Basidiomycota > Agaricomycetes > Cantharellales > Tulasnellaceae > Tulasnella sp. JGI-2019a. The sequence goes on from WSUE01000043.1 coordinate 95,580, forward strand.
TTACGGAAGGAGATTTCTTGCTGTTCAGTTTAGGTGTCTGTCCATTCGCCCCATAATTTTGATGGGCATGTGGCGTGCTGCTAAGAAGGCCGTTGGCATTGGGCGGTATGCGAACGCTTGATTCCGATGCCCTGATATGCGCGGTAGGTGGGGTTGAAGTGATCTGGTCGCGGACAGGCGTCCTGAAGTAGGCTTGCGGGGAACTCTTGGACTTGAGCGACATTTTAGACGTGTTTGTGTTGCTCGCTCGCTCGCGTTGGATTGCCGATATCAATTTCTTTAGTCCGCGATAGTCTCTAAAATGCTCAGACATGTTGAGTTGGCCTGTGAGTTGTAATCAAATTGATCACTCACATGTATTTCTTCTTCCACTCCGGTATCTGTCCATCTTTTTAAACCCGGTTCACCAGTAAAACTAAGAGTGTATAGGGGATTTACCTGTGTTTCATCTAGATATCTAAAGGGAATAGAGGTTAATATCCCAGAGCTTGAAGTCACAAAAATATCAATATCGGCTGCTCTTACCTGGCGAACTTCATCGATGCGTGCTCTTCGGCTTTCGACCTGGGGGAGAAGAAGCTGAGAAGCCCGAAAAGTCAGGATCGAGTGCCGTGGGGATATAGGGGATGGCATTGGGTAAGGAAGGTCGACAACCATTCCAATCTTAACTCGTCCTCAACCACACCGCCTCGCCATCGTTCTGTGTGACAAGCGGAGCGTTATTATCCGCTCATCAACTTCAGTAAAGGTATTGTGACGACGCAACTTGCCTCGTGGAAACTCTTCGGCCCGGCACGACCTTCTTATCAGCTTTTAATTCTGACGTGAACGATTATGGCCGACGACGATATCGACATCTATGGTGATGACTTTGAGTTTGAAAATGCCGGTCTACCTGCAGACGTGAGCAGCGTATTCCCCTTCTGTGGACCATGTCGACCGACTTACGTCTCTTCACCGCAGCCACAAGACAACAATATGAACGAATACGATACCGATGTCAAAACAGAACAACCTACAAGCTCCATCTCGACTCACACGACTCGCGCTCAAGAAGTGGTTGGCACAAAACGCACGCGAGAGGATGAGTCTGAGGATAGGAAACCGCAGATGAGTGGCAATGGACCGAACCTGCCCGCTAAGCCGAACGAGGTGAGAGGCCCTCTTTCACATGTATCGCCCTCGGTTCTGCGCATGCATCTGCTTCTTGCCTGGTCTTTTGAGCGTTTCTCCTACAATTGCGACATCGATCATGTTGATGATGTGTGCGGTATTCGTATTGGTCCATGTAACCCCTGGTATTGGTCATCTCTCTCATCTATCTGCATGTCTTCCGAAGCGCGCTTGTCGTCGTCGCATGTCACTTACAGTGCTATTCTCTCTTCCTATCCCTGTTTCCTGTCACTTGGCCTCTCGATCACTGGATGTAGAATCCGATACGTTCGAATGGAAAGGCCATACAGCCATTTATGCCCAATGCCCCTGCCACAGTATCAGCAGCGCAGAAGAACCCGAATGGCGCGGATGCCCTCTATATTGGAGACTTGAACTGGGTAAGTCTAGAAATCGCGATATGACATAAAATCATCTCGGACAAGTGACTGGCTTGCGCTCGAGCACGAGCCTTCCCAAGCTATACTGACACCCTCCCCTAGTGGACAACAGATGAGGACCTGCGGCAGGTAGCCCTCAGTGTCCAGGTTCCTTTGGAACTCAAAGATATCTCCTTCTCTGAGCACAAAGTGAATGGAAAGAGCAAAGGGTGCGTAAAGATATCTTACCGCAGTCAATAGCATGTATTGATAGTGCTGTATTGATCAGTATCGCATACGTTGAATGTCATTCTGCCGATTACGCCACTACATTGAAGACGTGGTTTGATAGCAAGTCAGTGCCAAGGGTATGGATTCTTAAGACTAATGAAGCTGATAACGTTCTGTTACCTTTGATAGTGAGCTGCAAGGCAAACACGCCAATGTCACCTTCACAAACTCGAGTAACGGTAATCCATTCCGAACCCTACCTAAGGGTACGTTAACTTATAATCCGGCCTGGCTCGAAGTCTAATTTCCGGTTCCACTTGACATAGCCGAGCCTCCGAATCGCGTTGCGGGACGTGATGGGATGCAAGCAAACCAGATGAACCGACCGATCAACAATCTTCGGCCAGGCGGCCTCATGCAACCCAATAACAACAACATGCAAGGCATCCGACCAATGAACACCGGTGGGGTCGGAGTCGGCGTTGGAGGTATAAATCCCGGAGTTGGTGGGGTCGGTGTCGGCGTTATGAACCCTGCCGCAATGATGGGCATGGGCAATGGAATGGGCATGAACATGATGGGTATGGGCGGCGGTATGGGTATAAACGGTATGGGCGGTGGCATGCCTGGTGGGATGATGGGTGCCGGCATGGGCATGAATGGAATGGGTGGAGGTATGGGTGCCGGCATGATGGGTGCCGGCATGGGAATGAACGGTATGGGCGGTATGGGGCGAGGAGGGATGATGGGCATGCCATTCAACAACAATGGTATGGGAGGGATAGGTCGTGGGATGATGAATGGGGGAGGCATGAGGGGGAATATGATGGGTGGGGGTGTTGGACGCGGCGGTATGGGCATGGGCGGTATGGGCATGGGCATGGGTATGGGCGGTGGCCATACCAACCCTTCCTTCGTCAACGGTGGTGTCGCTGGGCCGGCGAAACGCTTCAAAGTGGAAGAAAACTGAGGAGCAGCTGTGAGGTGCTGAAATGCTTCCAGGAGACTCATATTTTTCTCAATCGGTCCTTATGCCTTTGCTGGTCTCTCCATTGTCTTTTCCTATCGGTGTCATATGTATTGTCACTCGCATAATTCTCATTCTCATATGCATGTCTTGTTCAAGGCATTTGTGATCTAGATACATAGTTCTCGTCGTACATGGCACCGACGCATCATCCAATCAAGCTGGGTTCGGTAGGTTCGCGGGAACTTGAATGGGTAAATGACAATCTGGTAATGGTGATCTCATCACAACTTCCAGGTCAATTGTGGGTGCTATGTTCGATTGTACCTCGGCTAGTTGCAATATCCTTAAGAAAACCCCGCGTCTTAGCACTAGCCTGTAGCTGCTTATCACGCAGGATAAATATAAACATTCCACTACCACCCTTAAAAAGCCACATAGAACTCGGGGGATGACTCAAGCTCGAGGTCATTCATTCATGAAGAACGAACGGGAAGAATGCATTTGACAAGGTCGGAAAAGGTTTACTGGGCTTGTCGGTGGTTGTGCAAACCTAACCACAACGAAGCCCTACCTCTCAGCATACCAGTCAACACCACGGCTAGGGAAGGCGTCCCGTAGGTGACGGAAGACAAGCCGTGGTTGCAAATAGGCGGAAGGAGCAAGAGTCACGTTTTTCAGGCACGGGTAAACGGCGCGTCGCGTCAACTCAATTGACCGTCACTTTCAAACCGACTTGATTACGATTCTGTCCCAAAGGTGCTCCGGAGGTCTCGGGCGATGGGCTAGCCCTCGTGATAAAAACCGTCTTATTTGATTTGTTCCAGACACCCTACTTTTTGTTTGCAAGCGGATGCAAGTGGCGCATAGCATATGGAGTAGCATCTGAAAGGCTTCAAACCCCCCCGTTCAACCACTCGTCCCCCCTCCCCCTCAGCTCTTTTCTCGCTCCTCCTCTCCCACTACCCCTCCTTCCTTCTCATTAACTGCTTCTTCTTGCAATGCAACGCACAACTAGGTTTACTTCTCTCTCGGCCCTCGTGCCCAATGTACGCGTACATCTTTTCGTAGCTTGGTTGATCCTCCCGTTGACATCCCCTCCCATCACCACAGACACGTAATTCCACTCACAGGCACGACTATTATGAGCCGTTCGTCTTTGCTACCGCCATCTCGCGCCCAGTCTCGCCGTCAGAGTCGTTCCCATGCGCTCCTCCGCCGACCCCCGTCTCCACGGCCTCCGAGACTTTTGAATCGGCCGACGCCACGAAATCTCGCTTCTACCTCGCGTCTTTGTCCCCCCTGTCGTCGTGCGAGAGCCTACTCGTCGGAAGTGCTCCGACGCGCGAATATTTCATTACCAACCCCGACACGCCAGGCGCCTCGACAGTACCGTTCAAACGTTCAGACACCCTGGACAGCGGCTACAGCTCTGCCTCCTCCGATATCCCGTCGCTCGCCTACCAGAACACACTCAACTCGACACTTTGCGACACGCCGAAGACTCCGTCCGTCCCCGAGCTTGTTATCGCGAAGGAACAAGGAAAGGCCGGCGGGAAAGCGCTGCTCGCGAGAGTCTGGAAGAGGCTCGGTAGGAGTGTCAAGACCGTAAAGCCAATCGAGAGGAAAGCAAACTTTTTGCTGGACTAGTGCGATGGATTGAATAGGTGGGGGGGTCGTCAAGGATGCCGCCCGATCTCAGCTGCTGCCTCTCATAGTGTTATCATATCTAACCAATGCCTTGACTGTATACTGCTTTTTTCTCCTTTCTTTAACTCTTTGGGCCAATGTCAATTGAATATCGTAGTTTTGGGATGCATCGGCCTGAATCAACGTACGACAGGAACGAATCTGCACTGGCCGAGGTAGGAGGCCTTCCCACGGCACCAGACTACGAATTCCTCTGCCCCTATGGAAATCTGATACAGGGAGACTAGACTGAAAGAGAAAAGGCTGGTGACAAGGGGGAGAGGAATCAGACACCGAATCCTTGTCAAAAAAGATGAAGCCATCGTGGTGATTATCGGAGCGTTCGCTCGAGAGAAATTCTCATAGCTCCAATAGCTTGGGTTGTAATCAAACGATCTGAGGATATGCATGTCACGACTGAGAACTTCGACATCCATCGTCACGTTCCCTGACCGGATTGAGGCGCGGAAATTTTCAAGATCATGAACACCTCTCAACGTCAACCTCATGCCAGACTACGATTTCTTTCGTGAATAACTCAAGGTTTATGAGCAAGATATAAGGTCTTTCATGACACCTGTCCAGAATGATATAGGCGCACTTAGAGACTGTTATATAACCCATTTCGGACCGAATCTTATGGTCCAAGTGCTCGTGGGGTTGCAAGTAAACCAAACACTGACCGTTTGGGCAAGAGGCCCTGACAACGTGCGATACCGCTAAGTTTTTATATAAGAAAAATACAAAAGTATCGTGATTCAAGCAACTGATCATAAAGTCTTAACTTCAACAAGAGTTTTCATATCTATTTGTCACTCGCATAATTCTCAACCTCTATTTACGTCTCGTTCAGCGAATTTGTGAGTTTGCACAGATATGCAGCGCGTAGCCTCACCAACTTCAGACTAGGCCCAAATCACTTCTGCTGACCACGCTCATATCAAGACCCTAGATTCATTCGTTCAAGCTGCGAGTAGGGTTGTAGTTAACTCGTGAATAAAGGACAACCCGGACCAAGTCAACACCCACCTCCTGAACTATGTCGTGGATTGATGGACGATCAACAGGATTCTGCTCCCAGCATTTGTTCATCAGTGCCCATAACGGACTGTGGGCGGAGAGCTCAGGATAATCCTGTGCAACTGGGCGCTTTCCTGTGAGGATGGCGATGTTGACCTTCAGGTCATTACAGTTATGGAAGGGTACTTTCCCGGTCATGACCTAGCACATCGCACACGCTTTTAGCATAATCCTATTAGGGTTGTTGAACGATCTCACCTCGAGGACCAGACATCCGAAAGAGTACACATCTGAATGCGTAGTGGCATCATTGGAGCCTTCAAGAAGCAGTTCGGGGGCTCGCCTAAGGTAGTTGGGTTTCCAGTTATTATGAAATGTTGTATTACGCGGTACGTACCAGCGGATAGTCCCCGACCCAACGCTGAAAGAGCAAGGGTGTTAGAAGTCAGAAACCTGGTGCGTAAGGTCCGCAAATCGGCACGAAGCCTGATACTAACTGCTCTGTCACCAGGGCTGAGGGTACTCCCCACAGTTTCTTTGAAGTTCCGAAGTCAGATATTGCAGGATTTCCCTCTTTATCAACCAGGACATTGGCCTAGGAAAAAATCTGTCTCAAAGTCCTGTACTGCAAGCAAAAGCTTCCTAGCCGACCAACCGCTTTCAGGTCGCAATGAATGATGGGCGGGTCGCGGGCGTGGAGGTAAGCTAAGCCCTTCGCTACGCCAATAAGCTATCAAATATAATGAGGTGTGTACTTGCGTGTCGCCTCTTAAACCAACGACGGGTCTCACCATAGACCTCCGGTCCAAGTGTGAGAGTTTCCGGACGTAACGGCTGAGCTCGCGGCCCTCGTAGAATGGAGAGACAAGGCATGGCAGATTCAGGAGAGCGAAGCCCAAAAGCCGGTGTATATTCCGGTGCTTCAGGTCAAGTCCGAAGCTGAGCTCACGGTACAACCTCTAAGAATCACAATATACCTCAGCATTAAGCAGGTTCGTAAGGCTAGTCTTCATAATCACCTTGTACAAACGAGCTTGTAAGGCTTCCTCGTCGTCTTCCTCGACAGAGCTCATGCCCCTAGCTCGCAGCTCTTTCAACACCACCTACAAAAGAAACGTAAGTAATTATCATACGGTCCAGGAGTCTCCCACCTTCTGACTGCCGCTATCGCCATCCATAACCCCATTATATACAACACTGTATCCACCGAATTCAAGTACCGATGCTTTTGAGACTCGTTTCGTCAGGTCGTATGCTTGGAACCGTTTGATATCATCCATAGTTTGTTGAACAAGCTCTCTCAAGACATCTTGGGCAGTTGGCCTGGCGGTTGGGTCCTTGGCCCAGCAACGCTCAAAGAGCGCCCAGGACGCGTCACCTATTCCTGGGTGATCAGGCCTGAGAGGGCGTCCCCCTTCAGCGACGTGCTTTATGACAACGAGCGCCCTTCTTCTCATGGAGTAGAATGGCCTTTTCCCTGACTGGATCTGCACGCCGAGTTGGGAGATACAAAACTGTCGAAGGGAGCAATACGGGACGAACCTGCAAACCCAACATAGCGAGTGTGTAAACGTCGCTAGCAGGGGAGGCGGGGAGATCCTCGAAGATTTCTGGTGCTATCCTTCCCAAGTCGCCTCCGGAACGTGGCGTGACGTCACCATAGCCTACCTCCGCCATAGATCTCAACGCCTCTGCATAGTCGAGTCCACCTACCAATGCTGTGCCCTCGTTGCTGACGAAGATGAGGGACTTTTGACAGCCTCATTTGAGCGACGATCCCCTAATTGTATAACTGGATTAACGTACCAGCTCCAGAGCACCGTGAACAAACGGCGGATCAAGTGAGTGTAGGTATGCAAGGCCTTGTGATACATCAAGAAGCTGAAGGGATGGAGAAGGTCAGTCGGGACCAACGTGGCGCATTAGCTCGCCCATATGAGCCGCTGCTGACAAGTTGGTGCTTGTCGGCCTCTGGGTTCCCTCTAATGTACATATCCAAGGTTCCATTCCCGTACCATGGCATGACCAGTGCAATGCGATAGTCACTAAATGCTGTAGTGTATCCCAAGACCGGAACGACGTTCTTATGACGAAATGCGGCCAGCTTCCCGCAGGTGTCCGTCTGTCGCGTTACCATCTTGAAAGCCTCGTTAAGGAGTCCGTACACATTACTCTAGCCGAACACGATACCTTTTTAACCTCAACTCCAGAAGTCTCTTGGAAGAATTCTGCAAGGATTCCCCGGGGAAGCTTGACGGCGACCTAACAAATACGAGTCATATTATCGAGTGAATAATGTCGATCTCTCTCCAGACTCACCACTTGTATCTCCTCGTGTTCACCTTCTAGCTCCCCTTGGAAGATATCGGAGAGCGCCCCCCTGGCTAAAGGATTAACCGTAGAGGAGATACGGATCTTCTTGGTGAGGTCATAAGGGGCAGTGGCCTGTTGTTGACCCCCAGAAGGACCATGTTCCTGATCTTCCAGAAATCTGACATCTGAGGATCCAAAAGACGGAGAGAGGAAATCGAGAAACCCTGTACTCGTGCCTAGAGCGAGGGCATTTGACACAGGGTAGTCTAAGTCTTCTAGCCAAAGTGAACTCACCAGAGGGGAAGACGAGAAAAGGTCTTGAAGATCCCGGAACCGAGTAGCCGAATATTACATGCTTTTCACCAAATCTACAGAAATAATGAGAAGTTTATCGTCATCTCTGAGATCAACCGTTGGCACTGACTTGAGCTGCCGCAGTATTGATAAATGCTGTTGGAAGAGCTATTTTCGATAGAAACCATTCAGGGCTTTTGATGATTATATCTGTTGAATAGACAGTAACAAAATACGGAAGACTCACGCGCGCAGCTCCCTCAGACTCCAGATAGAATTTCACAAAGACTTGTTGTCCGTCGATGTTGGCTTCAGAAGAACCGCTCAAGAAACCGCTCAGACTTGGGGCTACGCGAAGGATCGTAACCTCAGCTTGTTTTAGAACGCGCAGCTAAACACATCGGCGTCATTACAACTGAAATAAGCACATAACCAATCAAACGTACACCATCTCCATCGAGTTTTAACGTGTGCTTCACCAAATCCTGGAATTTCCTAACCGAGCGTGTGTGGTCTCTGGAAGACTCTAGTATTACGTTCTGCTCCTTGATATTTATCTGTTGTAAATATATGAGGTGTAGTTTGCAGATCAAGAAATTGGCGAGGAGACGGACCTTGGTCAATAAACCAGTAGCGACTTCCCTCAAGGTACTAGAGAGCCTTAGAATGTTATCGGAAAACTTATCCTTCTTCATCATTCGCTCAAGAGATCCAGTGGAGCATTGTTCCATGAGCTCAGAATGTATACGGGATGTTATACTTCAGGCGAAATGTATTCGCGTCAAGCAAGTTAAGATCAGACCACAACACTCACTCGATGAGTGATCTAAGGTCTTCTGTAAAAAAATCTATTTGGATAGGAGTCGCGAAAGGTACGAGCGCCAAGGTGTAGGAGATCAGTTGCTGGCATATATGTTGCCATTGATGGCGACTGAAAGTGACTGTCTGTTGTAAGAGGCTCAGTTCCCCGCTATGAGAGTTATGGGCATGGTAATCCACCTTGTATATTTCGAGGATGCTGCTGACCAGGCCAAAGAGTGACTGGAGTGGAACATTGCCATCGATCTGTAGGTGGATACTTGAGATTGACGAGATCGGCACGGGGAGTTCCAGCTCAGGCGATTGAGCGATCTGAGTATCATCGATCAGAGCCACGCCGTTACTTGACAGAGCATCGTGCGAGCCGCATTACATTTGCCAAGATGGTCCGGTATAATGATTCGCTGACGTTGCCGCTTGTGTTTTCTGTCATTTCAAGGGAGGAAAGCCAGTAGTTGTATGACCGAAAAATTACTTGGAGTGTGCTTCTATTCAACAGAACCGGAATGGATGGGTGTTTGAGCTTGAGAATTGCGGGGGGGGGGGGGGGGGGGGGGGTTTGGGGGGTTTTTTTGAAAAAATTTGGACCCCCCAAAAAGGGGTGGGTTGTTTTGATAATTTTGTTGGTTTTTTTTATAATGG
>WSUE01000043.1:105096-176064 GCA_019633535.1 Tulasnella sp. JGI-2019a
TGGGCGTTGGGGGGCGCGCGGGGGCGGCGGGGGGGGGCGGGCCCCGCGCCGGCACTCGGCGCTTATCTGTCACAAATAGAGACCCACCAAATCAGCAGGGGTTCGATTCTACATAGTAGAAGAGTTTTGTCAAACCGTAATGATTATATACGGGCAAAACGTTCGTTAAATGGCACTTGGGCAGAATCCCGCTCGCTATGCTCCTTACTTAGCGGAATGAAATGATGTTAGAGAATCCTGACGCGATGCCAAAAGCAAATCAATGTTGTATATAAACAGATTTTTATATTTTTATAATTAAATCACGAGGGCAGACCATAAGGGACTAGCGCTTGCCGCCGCCACGATGTGAGGAGGGTGAAGTCGACGCATTCGCCGTTAAGCACGCTGTCATGTCCCGGCACCGGCTGAGCTGACGGGTCGACTCACCAGACTGCAAGCCATAGCTGCGGCATCCGCTGTTCCCATCGGTCTCTCTACTGAATTTTTAACTAGTACCATACGTGCGTCTTGTTCAAGGCATATAAGATCAAAATACACAGCTCTTGTTACAAAGCTACACAGCAAGTAACCTGACCAACTTCCGCAAGTGCATTCCCAAGGCGAAAGCTCAAGCTCGAGCTCGAGCCTCACCCCTACTGACCACGCTTATATCACGCCATAGGTTTCAGTTGTCCAAGCTGTGAGAAGGACGGTTATTAAGCCCTGAGCAATGGGAGAAGTCGACACACACCTCCTGGACTATGTCTTGGATTGACGGACGCTGATTAGGGGACTGTTCCCAGCACCTGTTCATCAGCGTCCATAAAGGACTCTTAGTAGAGAGTTCAGGGTAATCCTTTGCGAGTGGGTGCTTCCCCGTGAGGATGGCCATGTTGACCCTTATTTCGTTGTAGTTATGAAATGGTACCTTCCCTGTCATGACCTGATTTGTTAAGGTCAGCGGCGTTCAGCGGCGGCGCTAAATAGGCTTACCTCAAGGACTAGACAACCGAAAGAATATACGTCTGAATGCGTAGTGGCATCATTGGAGCCTTCAAGAAGCAGTTCGGGGGCTCGCCTGGAATAGTTGAGTTCCAGTTATTATGAAATATTGTATTATGCGGTACGTACCAGCGGATAGTCCCCGACCCAACGCTGAAAGAGCAAGGGTGTTAGAAATCAGAAACCTGGTGCGTAAGGTCCGCAAATCGGCACGAAGCCTGATACTAACTGCTCTGTCACCAGGGCTGAGGGTACTCCCCACAGTTTCTTTGAAGTTCCGAAGTCAGATATTGCAGGATTTCCCTCTTTATCAACCAGGACATTGGCCTAGGAAAAAATCTGTCTCAAAGTCCTGTACTGCAAGCAAAAGCTTCCTAGCCGACCAACCGCTTTCAGGTCGCAATGAATGATGGGTGGTTCGTGGGTGTGGAGGTAAGCTAAGCCCTTTGCTACGCCGATAAGCTATTAAATACAACAAGGTGTGCTTGCGTGTTGACGCGTAAACCAACGCCAGGTCTCACCATAGACCACCGGTCCAAGTGTGAGAGTTTCCGGACGTAACGGTCGAGCCCGCGGCCCTCGTAAAATGGAGAGACGAGGCAAGGTAGATCCAGGAGAGCGAAGCCCAAGAGCCAATGTATATTCCGGTGCTTCAGGTCAAGTCCGAAGCTGAGCTCACGGTACAACCTCTGAGAATCACAGTATACCTCAGCATTAGACAGGGTCGTAAGGCTAGTCTTCATGATCGCCTTGTATAAACGAGCTTGTAAGGCTTCCTCGTCCTCGTCCTCAACAGAGCTCATGCCCCTAGCTCGCAACTCTTTCAAAACTACCTATTAAAGGGATATTAGTAATTACCGTGTCTAGTACTCTCGTTTAGCGCTTCGTATGCTCTGGGAGTCTCCCACCTTCTGATTGCCATCATCGCCGTCCATGGCCCCATGATATACAATACCATATCCACCGAATTCAAGTACCGATGCTTTTGAGACTCGTTTCGTCAGGTCGTATGCTTGGAACCGTTTGATGTCCTCCATAGTTTGTTGAACGAGCTCTCTCGAGACATCTTGGGCAGTTGGCCTGGTGGTCGAGTCCTTGGCCCAGCAACGCTCAAAGAGCGCCCAGGACGCATCATCTATTCCTGTGTAATCAGACCTGAAAGGGCATCCCCCCTCGGCGACGTGCTTTATGACCAGGAGTCCCCTTCTTTTCATGGAGTAGAATGGCCTTTTCCCTGATAGTATCTACGTGCCGAGTTAGGAGCTACAAAATTGGCCGAGGAGAGCAATACGGGACGAACCTGCAAACTCAACATAGCGAGTGTGTAAACGCCACTAGCAGGGGAAGCGGGGAGATCCTCGAAGATTTCCGGTGCTATCCTTCCTAAGTCGCCTCCAGAACGTGGCGTCACGTTACCATAGTCCACATCCGCCATAGATCTCAGCGCCTCTGCATAGTCAAGTCCGCCTACCAATGCTGTGCCCTCATCGTTGACGAAGATGAGGGACTTTTGACAGCCTGATTTGGGCGACGATCCCTAATTGCATGACTAGAACGTACCGGTTCCATAGCGCCGTGAACAAATGGTGGATCAAGAGAGTGTAGGTATGCAAGGCCTTGGGATACATCAAGAAGCTGAAGGGATAGAGAGCGTCAACCAACGTCGCACCTCACTCGCGCCTCACTGCTGACCAATTGATGTCTGTCGGCCTCCGGGTTTTGCTTGATGTACACATCCAAGGTTCCATTCCCGTGCCAAGGCATGACCGGCGCAACGCGGTAGTCGCCGAACGCAGTAGTATATCCCAAGATTGGAACGACGTTTTTATGACAAAATGCGGCCAGCTTCTCGCAGGTGTCCGTCTGTTGCATCACCACCTTCGAGGCCTCATCAAGGGATCCGTAAACATTATTTATGCTGAATACGGTACCTTTTCAACCTCGACTTCAGAAGTCTCATGAAGGAATTCCGCAAGGATTCCCCGAGGAAACTTGGCGGCGACCTACCAGATACAAGTCATATCATCGAGTAGATGTTGCTAATTCTCTCCAGACTCACCATTTGTGTCTCCCCATGTTCGCCTTCTAGCTCCCCTTGGAAGACATCGGACGGCGCCCCTCTGGCTAAAGGGTCAACCGTAGAGGAGATGCGGATCTTCTTAGTGAGATCATAAGGAACATTGACCTGTTGTTGATCCTCGGAAGAAGGACTGGGTTCCTGATCTTCCAGCAATCTGACATCTGAGGATCCAAAAGACGGAGAGAGGAAATCGAGAAACCCTGTACTTGTGCCTAGAGCGAGGGCGTTGGCGTCGGGGAGCCCAAGTCTTCAAGCGAACTCACCAGCGGGGAAGACGAGAAAAGGTCTTCAGGAGTTCGGAGCTGAGTAGCCGTATATTACGTGCTTTTCATCAAATCTACGGAAATCACCAGACGTTTACCATCTTCTCCGAGAGCAGTCAGTGTCACTCACTTGAGGTGCCGCAGCATCGATAGGTGTTGTTCAAACAGCTATTTCGGATAGAAAGAACCCAGATCCTCGTTGACGATTATCTTCATTGGGAAGAGGGTGATAAAATGCTAGAGGCTTACGCGCGCAGCTCCTTGAGACTTTGGGTAGAATTTTACGAAGACTTGTTGTCCGTCGATGTTGGCTTCAGAAGAACCGCTCAAGAAACCGCTCAGACTTGGGGCTACGCGAAGGATCGTAACCTCCGCTTGCCCCAGAATGCGCAGCTAAGCGCATCAGCGTCATTATAACTGGAAATAAGCGCGTAATTCATCGAACGTACACCTTCTCCATCGAGTTTCAACGTGTGCTTCACCAAATCCCGGAATTTCGGAACAGAGAGTGTGTGGCCTCTGGTAGCTTCCTTGATTGTTAACTGTTAGAAAGATATTAGTTGTGGTTTTCCAGGTAATTAGTAAGGAAACAGACCTTGGTCAATAAATCTGTAGCGACTTCCCTCAAGATGCTAGAGAGCCTTAGGATATCATTGGAAAACTTATCCTTCTTCATTAGCCGCTAGAGGGATCCAGTGGAGCGTTGTTTCATAAGCTGGGAGTGTATATGAGATGTTATACTTCAGACGAAATGGCGTTAGCATCAAGCAAGCTAGGATCAGACCACAACACGCACTCGATGAGCGATCCAAGGTCTTCTGTGAGCAAATCTATTTGGGTAGGAGCCGAAAAAGGTACGAGCACCGAGGCGTAGGAGATCCGTTGCTGGCATATATGTTGCCATTGGTGACGACTGAAAGTGACTGTCTGTTGTAAGAGGTTCAGTCCTCCGGTATGAGAGTTATGGGCGCGATAATTGACCTTGTATATTTCGAGGATGCTGTTGACCAGACCGAAGAGTGACTCAAGTGGAACGTTGTCATCGATCTGCAGGTGGATACTTGAGATTGACGAGATCGGCACGGGGAGTTCTAGCTCAGGCGATTGAGCGATCTGAGTGTCACCGATCAGAGCCGCGCCATTACTTGACATAGCATCGTGTGAGCTGCATTACATTTGCCAAGATGGTCCGGTATAATGATTTGCTGACGTTGCCGCTTGTGTTGTGTGTCATTTCAAGGGAGGAATACCAGTAGCTTTACGACCTAAGATTCACTTGGAGTGTGCTTCTATTCAACAGAATCGGAATGGATGGGCGTTTGAACTTGAGAATTGTTGAGAGGTGGTCGGTGGGATTCACTAACAAATAGAAGACCTCCAAATCCGAATAGGTCGGACCGTAATGATTATACGAGCAGAACGTCCGTTAAACGAATCTTGGGCAATATCCCGCTCGCTGTACCATCAGCTCTTTAGTGGAATAAAGTGATGTAGGATCCTGATGCAATACCAAAAGCAAATTAAAATCGCACACCAACAACCTTTTTACTCCTGCTATCAAATCACGAGGGGACTGGCGCTTGCCGCCACTACGATGTGAGCTAAGCCGAAGCCACGACATCCGTTGCGTCCACCAGTACCATACATGCATCTTTTCCGATGCATATAAGATCAAAATACACAGCTCTCGTTACAAAGCCATACAACAAGTAACCTGACCAACCTCCGCAAGTGCATTCCCAAGGCGAAAGCGAAAGCCCGAGCTGGAGCTGAAGCCTCACTCCCACTGACCACGCTTATATCACGCCACAGGTTTCAGTTGTTCGAGCTGTGAGGAGGACGGTTATTAAGCCCTGAGCAACGGGAAAAGTCAACACACACCTCCTGGACTATGTCTTGGATTGAAGGACGCTGGCTAGGGGTCTGTTCCCAGCATCTGTTCATAAGCGTCCATAAAGGACTCTGAGTAGAGAGTTCCGGATAATCCTTTGCGATTGGATGCTTCCCCGTGAGGATGGCCATGTTGACTTTCATATCATTGTAGTTATAGAATGGTACCTTCCCTGTCATGACCTGATTTGTTAAGGTCAGCGGCATTCAGCGGCGGTACCAAACAGGCCTACCTCAAGGACTAGACAACTGAAAGAATATACGTCTGAATGCGTAGTGGCATCATTGGAGCCTTCAAGAAGCAGTTCGGGGGCTCGCCTAGCGTAGTTTAGCATTCGGTCATGAGTTGTTACTTGATTTTACACTGACCATCGGAGACTACCCGATCCTACACTGAAAAACAAAGGGCGGGATGTCAGAAATCATCTATAAGGTCTGCTCATCATCACGCAGCCCACTACTTACTTCTCTGTTGCTAGGGCTGAAGGCGTTGTCCAAAGCTTTTTTGAGGTCCCGAAGTCGGAAATCGCAGGATTTCCTTCATTGTCAACTAAGACATTGGCCTGTAAACACAGTTGTTTCATGGTCTTGCGCCTACGCGAGAAGGTTTGTTCCGCCACTCACCGCTTTTAAGTCGCAATGGATTATGGGCGGGTCATGTGTATGAAGGTAAGCTAGGCCTCTTGCGACGCCGATAAGCTAGTGGAATTAAGAAGGTATCCACATGCTATGTCATAAAACCAACGCCAGGTCTCACCATCGACCATCGATCTAAGTGCGAGAGTTTTCGGATGTAACGGCTGAGTTCACGGCCTTCGTAAAATGGAGAGACGAGGCATGGGAGATCAAGGAGAGCGAAGCCCAGAAGCCGATATATATTCTGGTGTTTCAAGTCGATCCCGAAACTGAGCTCACGATACAACCTCTAAGAATTGTGGTATGCCTCAGCACTAAACAGCGCCGCGCCCCCGAGTCTTAGGCTCACCTTGTATAAACGAACACGTAGGGCTTCTTCATCGTCCTCCTCTTCAGAGGTCATACCCCTAGCCTGCAGTTCCTTCAAAATCACCTACCGAGTACAAAGAGGAGATCAGTATTTATGGCTTTTGAAGGTCCCTATTTAACACCATCCCATGCATTACGGGCCACTCGCCTTCTTCTTATTCCCATCATCGTCCATCAGTCCATTGTAAACAATGCTGTATCCGCCGAATCCAAGAACCGACTCCTTTGAGACTCGGTTCGTCAAGTCATACACCTGAAATCGTTTGATGTTATCCATGGTTTGTTGAACAAGCTCCCTGGAGACGTCTTGGGCGGTCGGCCTGGCATTCAAGTCTTTGGCCCAGCAACGTTCAAAGAGCGCCCACGAGCTATCGTCTATTTCTGGATGATCAGAGCGGAGCGGGTGGCTTCCATCAGTGACGTGCTGTATTACTTTATTCCTCGATTTGGAGTAAAATGGTCGTTTCCCTGAGTGAATCTGTGTACCGAGTTGGGAGCTGTAAGATTGGTCGAGCTGAGTATGGGACGAACCTCTACACCGATCATCGCAAGCGTGTAGACATCGCTGGCGGGAGAGGTGGGTTGATCCTTGAAGAGCTCAGGTGCCATCCTCCTCAAGTCTCCTCCTCCATACGGAGTAACTCCGTAGTCGTCTGTCTCGAAAACTCTCAGTGTTTCCGCATAGTCAAGTCCGCCTATCAACGCGGTGCCCTCGTTGTTCACAAAGATGCAGGACTTCGTAATGCAAGGTTTCAGTGGTGGTTCCGAATTTCATGACTGGCACATACCGGTTCCATTGCACCATGAACAAATGGCGGATCAAGTGAGTGTAAATACGCAAGACCCTGTGATATGTCAAGAAGCTAGAGAATGAACAAGATCAACCAGGCGATCCTGTCGTGTCACTCGCGCATCTGAGCCATCGCTGACCAGTTGGTGCTTGTCGGCCTGTGTGTTCTTTCTTATGTACAAGTCCAACGTTCCGTTCGCATACCATGGTATGACGAAGGCGATCCGGTAGTCGCCAAACGCAGTCGTATATCCTAGCATTGGAACGATGTTCTTGTGACGGAGTGCGGCCAGCTTCTTGCAGGTATCTGTTTGTTGCTTAACCAACTTCAGAATCCCGTCAACGAACCTATCTTTGCGAGTAGTTCTGGCTGGAACACGGTACCTTGTAAACCCGAGGTGCCGACGGGGCGTATGCAACTTCTTCATAATCCCAGCGATGAGTTTTAATTGCTACCTGATGGATGTAAGTCTTGTAATTGAGCGGACAAAGGTATGCGTCTCTCCGAACTCACTAATTGTGTCTCCCCAAGTTCGCCTTCCAGCTCCCCTCGGAAGACATCGGACATTACCCCTCTGGCTAGAGGATCACCCGAAGAGGAGATCCGGATCCTCTTGGTGAGGTCATAGGATGTAGGAACTTGTTGTTGACTATGGGACGAGGAGCTTGAATCTTGGTTTTCCAGCAATCCGACGTCTGAGGATCCGAATGACGGAGAGAGAAAATCGAGAAACCCCGTACTTGCGTCTGAAAATAGAGCTTGGCATTAGGCAACTTAAGTGTTTTTGTGGAGTAGGACTCACCAGATGGGAAGACGAGAAACGGCCTTGGAGAGTTAGGAGTCGAGTAGCCGTATAGTACGTGCTTGCCACCAAATCTGCGGATATGGTGAGCGGCTTACGTTAGGCATGCAATTGGTGGATTACACCCACTGGATTTGTCGTAGCATAGATACGTGTTGTTGGAATAGCTGTTTCCGTTCGAAGGACATGTTAATGATTACGATGGCTAGTAATATAATGCACCAACTTACGCGAGAGGCTCCTTTAGACTCTGGGTAGAATTTAACGAAGACTTTTTGTCCATCAATCGCAGCTTCCGACGAGCCGTTCAAAAACCCGCTCATACTTGGGGCCACACGAAGGATTGCAACCTCTGCTTGTTCCAGGATGCGCAGCTAAACATATCGGCGTCATCACAACAGAGATATGGGCAGAATTCATTGAAACGTACGCCATCTTCATCAAATTTCGCCGGCAACTTATACTTCATCACATCCTGGGTTTCCGAAGGGCAGTGTCTGTGATTTTTGAGAGAGTCTCGTGTCTTAGTTCGTTCCTTGATCCGGACGTGTTAGAGAGAAACTAGACGGCAGACTGCAAAGCTGACGCGGAGGCGGACCTTGTTCAACACATCAATTGCGACCTCGTTTAAGGTCCTAGATAGACTCAATATATCTTCGCAATACTGTTCCTTCTTTAGTGATTGCTCGAAGAATCCACTAGAATATTGCTTCATAAGCTCGGAATGTATCCGGGAGATTATACTTGAACAATGGCCTTAGCGTTGAGTAAGTTGAAATCAGGGTAGATCACGCACTCGATGAGTGGCCCAAAGTCTTTGGAGAGAAGCTCTATCTGGGTAGGAGTCGCGAAGGGTATAAGCGCCGAAGTGTAGGAGATCAGTTGTTGACATATGTGCTGCCATTCGTGGCGATTGAAGGTGACTGTCTGTTGTAAGAGGTTTAGTCTTTTCGTCATCCAAGCCACGAGCGTAGCCATCGAGCTCTCATTGACCTTGTATATTTCCAGGATACTGTTGACCAAGCCGAGAAGTGACTGGAGTGGAGCATTATCATCGATCTGCACGTGGATATTTGGGATCGGTACCGGAAGTTCCAACTCGGGCGATTGAGCGATCTGAAATATCCCTGATCAGAGTCATGCCATCGTTGAGAATCATCAGCCGCCTTACATTGGCCAAAATCGCCCGGTACAGTGACTCGCTGACGTTGCCATTTGTGTTATCTTCCATTCTGAGAGAGCAAAGCCAATAGCTATACGACCTAAGACTTGGGATGTACTCTTATTGAAGGAATCGGAATGGATGGGCGCTTGGATTTGGGGATCGCGGAGGGGGTGGTCAGTGGGACTCTTCAACGCTTTATCTGTCACAAATAGTGCCAAGTCGTTCGATGCCCTGGTAATCACCTTCAAATGAATATGACATCCTCTTTGATAACTAAGATGTCGGATCGTTCAAAGGTATTAGAAAGCTGCCGAATATTGATTCAGCTTTCTTCATGCTCTGCAAGACGTATCCACGGACAGTTTGTTGATGACCTCGGAGTTATAATTACCCCGCACAGATCACTTCAAGACGCACACTCGATGAGTGGCGCAGTCCCTTGAAAGCGTGGAAGATGGTTCCTTGTCAGATCTCGGTTTGGAAAACCGGAGCGATGGAACCGGGAACCTGGGCGTCTATCCTTGGGGATCGCGGGATGATCGCAATTCTGTTGGGCCGGCCGATGGCCCTGTGATTAGGCGCCAATGAGGAATACTAGAAGTGGAAGGGCCTATCAAGCATTGCGCAGCATTAGGGGTGACCACATCAAGGCCTCAAGCCAAACCCAAGTGATTAATTCGTAGGATATGACATAGGAGCGTATCGTCATTTCTAGTCCGTTTGAGACGCCCTGACAATAATGAAAATAGGGAGCCAATTGTAGGATGTATTTGTTTTGATTGTCAATTCTTGGAGCTGAGAGTAAATTGGAGTTCGTGGTATTGTCGTGTGAAGGGATCCACGGGATACCTGAGCCGACGTCGGTAGTTGAATCTGAAATTGTCGGTGCAATGACGACCGAACGGTCTTCCACATCCTCCAACCGACGCTGGCAGAACCGCCATTCCGGCTTCGTCCCACCGACACGCATGGCAGCAGCACCCCCTATTCATCAGTTCTCCACACAGCAACAGCAGCCACAATCGCTACACCCACAACAACACCCACCGGCTCAGAACGAAGCGAGGTCTAGCAACAAAACATCTTCGTTCTTCTCATTTGGGCGTCATAAATCAGGCGGCAATGTAAATAATCAGGAACAGAAGATGAATGGATCCAATTCTGGGCACTCCCAACGACAGGAGCAACCGCCTCCTCAACAACAACTTCAGCAGCAGCCTCAGCCGCAACGAAACGGTCAGATGCAGAACGGGCACGCCGGCGCTCAATTCGCTCAACAACCATTACCGCCAGCTCCAGCTCGGCCTCCCACGAACGAGGGCTCTGGTGCGGATGGAGCCTCCCTTCAACGCTTATCGTCTATGGCTGCACCGCCCCAGCCGCCCCCACTTCACCCCGAACTACGCTCCTTCGTTTCTCTATCCTTTGCTCATGTACATAAGATCTATTTCTCTGTGAGTCTTATCTCATCCGATCAGCTGCATGCTATCCAAATCTCAAGCTTGGCGGATATAGGGCCGATTGGTGCGGAAGATTGAACGATTGCCTGACGGCAGCCGACCCAAAGACAAAGATGACTGGTCAGACGTGTGGGGCCAGTTGGGTGGCACAACCCTCAGTATATGGGATATGAAAGAGATAGAGGAAGCAAATAAGCAGGGTCGGGAAGTACCTCCAAGTTATGTGAACGTCACTGATGCTGTGAGTCTCTGTGCCATTGTCCACGTCCTAGCCCCTTGCGAGTATTCTAATACCATCGTACACGTATTTGCAGTTTGTGTCTGTCCTGGGTTCTATCACCATCCCAGCCCAAGGCAACCAACCACCAAAGAAATACACAAACGTTCTTACTCTCAATACTGCCGGTAACAACCTTCTACTATTCGCGTGTCCGGACGCACCGGCACTTATCTCATGGGCCGCCGCACTTCGTCTTGCCGCCTGGGAGAAATCACGGCTAGAAGAGATATACACCGCACATCTCCTGCGCATGACTCTTAGCGACGGTGGTGCGTGGAAGGAACCTCGGACCACGCTAATCAAGGGGCAAATGGAAGGCTGGGCACAGATCCGGGTGGCTGGACAAACAGAGTGGAAGCGAGTGTGGATGGTACTCACGGCTGCGACTGCCCAAAGTGGGTCTACAGGATCTGTGGATGGACATGGCATGACGCACTCGGCACCCTCGACACTAACAAAAGGCCGGAGGATATCCAGCATATTCGGCGGCGGAGGTGGGCATCAGCCGACATGTGTCAAATCCTCTTTGAGTTTCTACCTGTCGACGAAGGCTCGGGATAAAAAGAAAGCTTGGCTGACAGCAACCGACATCACTCAGGTGTTTGCTGTCTATCCAGAGAGGCCAGAGATGATCAGCAAAAGTACATTAATCAAGCTGGAGGGAGCGATGACGGACGAAGATGGCTCGATGAAAGGCAAGGAAGCCTGGACCTTGATCATGCCGGAGTTGGACGGTCCAGGCGGAAGGATGGGCGTCATGGAGATGCTGAAATGGATCGTTGGTGAGTAATTAATTTCTGCTGCGACGTAAGGTCCGCATTGGAATTAACCACTTTCGCGTGACGCAAGGCTTCCACGACGCGTTTGAAATGTATGGTCGACCCAAAGGCTACACATGGGATCCTCGAGATCCAGCCTCTATGATGTTCGCTTATCCGTTTGGCCCGCTAAAAGACGTACGTTCTCGATGGTCTCAACGGTTCTCGCCTCCAAGGTCTGAGATTTACGTCTCCCCTTTCAGCATCTCTTCCTCGATCGCGAGTTAGCGGAGACATTGGATCCCAGGGACGACCGAACATCTGTGATTCGATCTCGCCTCTTAAAAGTCCTGATGGATCGCATGCATGGACCGCCTATTGATCCGGCACAGGCCGACCCGACTCGGGCCGGAGGCCAGCTCCCACCATTGACGATGAACGGACCGCGAGGCCAGAGTCTTCTCACACCCATCACAGAAAGGAGCAGTATTCCTACTCGCGACAACACCATCGATGGACATAACGAGCCATATGGATCACCAGCTATGTCCATGAGAGATGGCGACTGGCCAAGGAACATCGCAGACGTCATGTCACCAAGCTCGTCTCACACGCCTACCCCGTCATCCCTAACATCGATGAATGCTCCGGGTGTGACAGGAATGAGCCAACCGCCGCCGCCGCCACCGAACGGAGCTGGCCCGGTCGACGCAGCTTCTATAGGTGCTCCTGTAGATCCTATCATGCCGGTTCGTGGAACTCAAGGATACTCACCGGCGCTACCTGCGATACCCGGCTCAGCTGGGGCGTCGCCACCGGTTTCAACACCCACTCCTTCTGTGCAACAGCAACAGCAGCAACAGCAACAAGAGCAACTCCAGCTGAACCAACAGCAGCAACAGCAACGCAACAGTCCAGTGCCGCCCCAGCCTGCACGCAACCAGTCCGGTGACAGTGATGGATCGCGACAAGGCTTGGAATCTCAACCCTCTCCGCAGTCATTCACTACGAAAACTTGGAGCCACGGCCCACAACAACAGCGAGCTCAGCGAGGTCCTACGAGCCCCGAAGTATCACCTGCGATTGCCAATCCCGGCCCTATCAATGGAGTCGCTGGTGGCCCGATGATGGGACCTGCACGAAATGGGTCATCGACCTCGGTACACTCCTTGGAGCGACCACCTTCTTTTAGGGACCTACCGCGAGGCCCATCGCCCCTACGGACATCCTCCTCAGGTCCGATACCAATACCCTCAGCACAACCGTCGCAACATGTAATGTCACCGCTGGCTCAACCGCTTTCTCAGAGTTCGAGGATGAGCACCTCGCCGCCTCGCAGCCCTCCTGGCGCTCCTCCAGTGTTCTCACCTCGATCACCGCAACGTCAGCCGAACATGAGCCCAGACTACAGCCCTCGCTCGCCTGGATACCCTAGTCCACCATCGACTTTGGTCGTCGCAAACCATGACGCAGCGGATCAGCCTGCAGCTCCGCTATCGCCTAGGTCGTCTCATCATTCTTATCCCGCTCGCGCCGAAGTTCAGAACCCTGATATCATCGAGCCACAACCGCAACAATCTCGCTCGTCCCATACTGCAGTTTTGAATGCACCGTTCCTTGTGAGTTGCCGATTTAGTTTCTTTCCTAAGTTGATGGGCTGAAGTCAGCCATGTTCCAGCAAACCAATGGGACTCCCCCAACATCGAAGCCGTCTAATGGTCGAGCAAGCGAGGACCTCAGTCAAGAGCCTGCAGCACTGTATGCTATGCAGATGCATGAGCAACAGCAGCAACAAAAGGAGGAGGCGCAAAGACAGCGAGAGCAGCGAGAGCGGCAACAGCGCGAGCAACAGCTGCAAGATCAATTGCGGGCACAAGAGCAGCAACGTGAAAAACAACTGCAACAAGATCAACTGCGGCTGCAAGAGCAGCAACGAGAGCAGCAGCGCGAGCAGCAGCGCGAGCAGCAACGCGAGCAGCAACTGCGGCAGGATCAATTGCGGATGCAAGAAATACAACGACAGCAGCAGCAGCAGAATGAGCAGCAAAGTAGGCAACTCCAGGACGAGCTTAGAGACCGACCGCAGCATCAGATGCAGCAACAGGTTCCACCGCCGCCGCCACCACCACCGCCGCATCTCCAGCAACAATGGCAGCCAACGCCACCTCCCCCTCCGCTTCAACAATACAGCGTGTCATCTTCCTCATCACGACCCATCATCGATCCACGCGGCATGCCATCCCCATCTCCGTCGCCAACTCGCTCCTTGACCCCTCCTACAGCCACAGAATCATTGCGTCAAAAGGACGACGAGTCCCTGTACACATCTACTACTGGTGATGAAGACGCACCTGCGGCACGCCGCCAGACGCCTATGTCGTTCATGACGTCCCCTATTTCACCTGCAAATCACGTGTCAGGGGGGAACCAACAGTTAAAGTCGCCGACGGCCGGGGTCCGAGCCTCACAGGTTCACATCCAACGCAAACCCAGCGGGGCCCGAGCTCCCCCAGCAAAGAAAGCACTCAGCACCTCGCATCACCTTGACCTCCAATCCGTCCAAGAACAGCCTGACTACTCAAGACCGCCCACCTCACGTCAAACATCAACATCTCAGACGCTTGACACGTCATCTCTGGCTTCTCGGGGTCCTTCAGTCGATACAAGAATTATGGATGATTATAGTGCCGACGCATTGAGAGCCCTGTCCCTTGTCGATGGTCCCGATGATCAAAACAGGGCTTCCGCAGCTGCGAACGCAAGAGCTCCGATCAGTCGAGAGGGCTCTCCGGCATACCCTTCATCGTTCGCGATGAACAAAGCCGCTGCCGACCGGAAGGCCAAGAGCCAGGCTCAACATGTGGCAACACAGGCGGCGATCCTGAAACCCGGTCGGCCGAACGGGAAAGACAAAAAGACAAAGGCTCGCGGAGCATGGCAGGACGGTAGCAGCGACGAAGATGAGGAAGAGGAAGAGGACGATGATGACGATGGAGATTCGGATGGGCCGCCGCCTTCCAAGGGCCGACACCCTGCACCTGGCCAACAACAGTACAACAACTACGCCGGATCATCTCAGTATCATTCGCAACCGCCGAACTCATCTTCCAACCACTCTGCCCAAAATACGTATGACATCCAGAACAGCAACACACCTCCCTTATCTCATCGCGGCACACCGCCCATTGGCAGACCGCTGCCATCTCCCAACAACAGGTCACTCCCTCATGCACCTGGAAATCAATCCCCGGCTCACATGGCTGGCCGTGATGCACGTTTGAACCCTGGGTATGACGATGGGTCTCAGCGACCCCGTGCCCAATGGGACGATGGTACACCTCCCCCTGGTGGTCGTGATGAGCGTGTTGTGCGTGGCAGAGAACCGCCTCCTCAACTGCGGCAGAATTTGTGGAGTCAAGCCCTAGACCCAGGCTTCCAAAACCAAGCAGGAGGTCCCGGTCGTAACACGTTCGTCAAGGTAGAAGATGAATCCGAGATTATGACCAAGGTCTTTGCACCACAAGGGCTTCTACAAGCTGGATTGCAAGACAAACACGACCGCTCTGCCAAACGCCAAGAAGAACTGGCGCGAGAGTCTGGCACATCACTCATTAACGTCCCTGGCAAGCCTTTGGATCCCCAGACGGGTCTTCTCGGCGCCGTAACGGCGATTCAGCGTGACCGACAACGTGACGGCGGTATGGGCGCGACACTGACAAGGAAGCTGGCGGATGAACGAATGGCCGAGGAGCGTCAGCGCAAGATCGATGAACTGCAGCGTCAACAGCTCGACCAGGCCATGTCTCCCAACGGCGGAATGTACGACATGTACGGCGGTGGAGGTGGGGGGCAATTCCCTGGCCAGATGGGGATGATGCCACCTGGAGGAGGCCAGTTCGGGGGTTTCAACCCATACATGTTGAACCCAATGATGATGGCCAATCCTATGGCCATGGGTGGATGGGGTGGTATGATGGGCATGAACGGTGGGATGGGAGGGATGGGTGGTATGAACCTCCAACAACAACAGATGATGCAAGCGCAGGCGGTAGCTGCTGAGGCATATCAACGTGCGATGATGTCTTTCTCCCAGGCTGGATCTCAAGCTCCATCGGAGGCAGGTAATGATAGCCCTGCGACTGGAGGATCCAGGATGGGGGCGGGCTCTCCGATACCGGGAATGGGAGGATCCCCCAGCACAATGGGATATGGGTATAACCCCATGATGGGACCTATGGGCATGGGTGGCATGGGTATGGGTATGGGCGGTATGGGTGGTATGCCTGGCATGATGGGCATGGGTGGTTGGGGTACCCCAGGCCAGACCACACCAAGCGTCGCATCGCCTAGCGTGTTCAATCAACAGTTCGGCACGACGCCCAGCCCCGCGTCCGCCGAACAGCACGGCAGGACGTCCACGCTCGATAGCATCAATCAACGAGACCGATCTGCCAGCCAGTCGCACCCAGAGAACGGTAGAGGTCCACCCCAAAACTAAGCACTAGAGTGTGCAGCGACCCAAGAGTACATTTCCTTTCAGCATCTCCTACCCTACTCTGAATTTATCCTCTAGAATACCTCGGATACCCACCGCTCCTTCTTGTTTCCAAATTTTCCGCTTCTTCTATACTCACGTCGTTCGTTACGCCTTTCGTCTTTCTCATCATCTTACCTATGACCCTTTAAGCTGTGGTATACTTTTTCACGTAGATAGTCTCATTCACTCGTTCTCTCACAATGCATATCCAAATGGACTTTTCGTGAGCTCGACATTTGCTGTGGCGCAAGTATATCTAGTTACTTCGGAAGATTAGGATCGATGCTCGGGAAGTCTGCAAAGCCTTGAGATGCTTGTACAGCAGCGTGATCTGCATCCGGCTCTAGATGACCTCTTGCATTTCTCCGTGCTCTGGAACGAAATAGTTAGATATACCTGAGGGAGAATATAGATTAGGAACAACCCACTTGAAGAATGTGTATGATAGTACGACGTCGTCTACGTCCTTAAAGCCATCGTCTTCTAAACAGTCTTTGTCAATAAAGAAAAGGATAGGCATGTCGACCTCTTCTCCAGCGAGAAGCCGCTGCTCTTCAAAGCAAAAACATTCCACTTTAGAAAAGTACGGGGCGACCTAGGGATAAATAATCTCAGCCTCGATACCCATCCAAGTAGCGGATCCGTGAATGAAAATCAAACTCGCCTTCCCAGGCGTGACATTGTAGGTCGCGATGCCGATAATGTCCTCTGTTGAATTATTCTTCGCCTTGTAAAATGCGAGAGCCGTTTCCCCAGGCTTC
Organism: Tulasnella sp. JGI-2019a; assembly: GCA_019633535.1. NCBI lineage: Eukaryota > Fungi > Basidiomycota > Agaricomycetes > Cantharellales > Tulasnellaceae > Tulasnella sp. JGI-2019a. Next base: position 121,873 of record WSUE01000043.1, read on the forward strand.
ACAATGACAAATTTCTGCTGCGGTGTGAATGTCCACGGCAAGGACGTTGATTTGTCGGCGTTGAAGTGAACCTTAATGCTTTTGGCTTCCGTGAGAGGAACGAGGCGATCCGAGTCGAATCGGCCGGATGTCATGGGTGTACCATTATAACCTGTAGCTGAACAAAAGGCGCGATACATAGGTACTGCTGCATATGAGGCGCCTCCGACTAGTAAGATCTGTACAAGGTTAGAAGAGTGTGAGGCGCTGACAAAACATTTTGGGAATGCGACTCACCACCGCAGAAGTGTACATGAGCAATGTTCTGTTTCGGGCTCTATGAGCTTCCTGATACCTGTGGACATGAGACGTATTGATTCGAGCAGCCGCTGGCTGTTCCAGTGTTCGACAAGGCCTTGAGAAACGTCGAAGAGGGGCACAATTAGACGTTCCCCCAGGTCCAATCGGAGTTCTCTGTCATCACAGACACTACCTTAGCTCGGGTGAGATGAGCAAGAGTAAAATAACTAACTGATAGCTGCCGCGTCCATGTGCGTATTGCGGAGGTAGAGATGCTCATTTGAATGTGGAAACACCTTCGCTTCGTTGAGAACGTGGGTCCAGGAAGCCGCCGCCCAACCTCTCCCATTCACCCCGAATCCCTCTTTTATGGTCGCCACCGAACTGGGGAGCGCGGATGCTCCTATGGTCATAGACGATGATAGTGAAATCGAGGAAATAATGGACCATGAAATTCAGTTCATTAAAATGGTTGGCCCTGGTAGTGGACGAGCCAAATCCAGCGCTTCTGAAACGCCTCAACCCCCTCGCCCAACTCGGTCTGTGCAGCGACTTCCGGCGCCCCAGTCGACCCCCGGTCCGTCCAACACTGCATTCTCGCCGTCTCACTCCCCTCCCCCTCGAACTGCTTCCAAGGCGCTCTCCAGAAAACGCCCCGGCTCGAATGACCAGCGTACCTCTGCGACCCCTAGCAAGCGCCTAAAGTCGGTAAGCTCAACTCTTCTATATTAACGATCGTCATTCATCTACTGAACCCCCCCGATAATCGCAAGCTTCGCCTGGACACACAGGATGATGTAATGAGCATGGATGTCACTGAAACTGTTAGTGACCTGCAGTTCCCCAGTTCCCTGCTTCTGATGAACCATCATAGCCGGTTCACGACGCCACAGCATCTCCAACACAGACGACAGGGGAAGTCGATCCCGATTCCGATTGGGAATCATACCATGCAGGCTATTTCTTTCCACCCATTCCCTTGAGTCGATCGGGGGACCCGCCACTTGAAAACTCCACTCAAGAGAGCGCTGCCGACGCCGTAATTAAGCGCTTCCACTCGTTGACCGTCGATGTGAGTCTTCAAACGGCGCCCTCCTCTCGGGCGCTTGTCTAGCTCTAACCTATCAATATCAGACGCCCCCACCCGACTGTAGCATCATGCATACATATCAACCTTGGAAGAACGCCCCAATAGAATATCTTCCCGACCGTATCCTTAAGACTTATTATGTATCCACTCGACGCTCTCCGGTGTATGCTTCCTTTTCGAGGGGGAAGGGACCAGAATTTATGGCTGGACCGGCTTTAGACTTGAATGTAGCCTTCCGAAAGGCCTCAGGAGGTACGTGACAGATGTAATCTAACGCTTAATATGTCCATTGATACGATGACTGGCAGCTGTGAACTACGTTGCTCAAAGCGGGCCTCACGTAGCAATTGCCAGTTGTACTGTCGGAGACCATCCCTCTGGTGAGTGATACACCTTTTTTTTTTTTTGCTATCATGTCAGCCAAGGACAGATCATTCGGTCACATAGTGGACAATGTGCCCGGCGCTTTGATGTACTGGCGACGGGAATGCTGTAAGATCAACTTTTCCGAGTTTCTCCACTCCTTGTTTGACAATGCACTCCTCAGGCGAGACTCCCGAAGTTACCGCGTCGCATTTTGTAGATGTCACTCAGCAGATTACTGGTACATTCCGTCCCGCATACGTGCACCCCCTCGCCCTCGTGTTCTGATAATCTGGTCTTTAGGGGTGACCGACCAGAGAGGACAGCTAACGCAACGCGCACCGCCACCCACCCGTATATATCACTCCACTGTCACTACTGTGAAATTTGACCCTTTACGGTCAGTCATAGGTCATGTGTACTTCGTATGGACTCGCCTAAGCGTATCTCATTTTAGGCCTAATGTGTTTGTGTCTGCCTCCTCAGACATGACGGTCAGGTCATGGCTGTATTGCGACAAGCTAGGTCGGGTTCGAGAGGCACTAGCGGGGGAAGGCATTTGTTAGTTACATCGGAGGCTTATTGCAACGGCAACGATTAACCCATTTTCCATAGGTTGCGACTATGCGAAGGCCCAACCGCAAGTCATGGACTTCAAGCCCCTTTCTTCCATTCTAGCGGTTGGTTGCACAGATGGGTGAGTTTCCCCAAGCAAACGCAAATCCATTCGGTTTACCTGATCGTCGAGTGCTGCTGGGCACGTATATTGCAGATGCACGTATATTCACACACCCCACACTGATGACCCAAAATGCCTTGAATTGCGATCTACTATGAACTTGGAGATCACCAGCCAAGTATGGGGTCCTCCAAACTCCCTGTGCTCAGATCGCCTTTTCATCGGGGGCGGCTCTCCATTTGTCGAGGAAAAAGTGTCGAGACGGAGTGGGTTGAAACGGCGGTCGCCTATAGGAAAAGGTTGGGCTTCAGCCTGGGCCGTGCGGCCAGATACAATCCAGCGTGTCTGCAACTTCTTGCCCATCATGACAAAGCGACGATACTGCGAAAATTTAGCAGTAGACCCTACAGGTATGAAACAGGCTGCGGTGTTCCTCCCTTCAAACACGTTCAGAATCTCCTCTGTGATCGTCCCTTTTCACAGGCCAACGTCTATCTATTGTATCTTTTGATGAACAAACCGATGCCAGCATGCACACTGTCGACTTCATGGACTTACGCGCCCCAAGTGGAAGATCAATGCACCGCCAGGACCTCCCGCCGTTTGCCTCCGATGGTGGCCAAGTTATTTCCGCTTGTTTCAGCCCAGACGGCATTTTCTGGAGTTGTGCGCGAGAGGATAATGTCGCACATGTTTGGGACTCGCGGTTCATGAACCGAGACGGGAAGCCGTTACGCACCCTTAGACATGGCCCGAGTTTCGACCCCAAAGATGCGTATGGAATCACAGAAATGACTTGGCTTAATCAATATGGGTCTTCTTCACCACCTGTGCTCGTGACTGGTGGAAATGATGGTGAGAAGCGAGTCAGGTATGGGTCCTGAGTAGCATATGTTGAAGTGGGCTATATCGTCCTCTCGTCTAGGACGTATAGCTGAATGGGACATGCGTACTACAAAGCCCCGTATCCTTGCGACACTGGAAACCAGCGTTGGCCACTTTTCGATTGGAGATATTTACAAGGACGAGGCTCCCCTCATAGCGTCAGTCGTTTCCATGCACATCCCCATGCACGAGTTTGAGTGTGTGTTTAATCCTTCTGAGTTTTATAGTGGTGACAATGGTGGGAAGGTATACATTTACAGCCAGCGACGACACCCCCCATAGACGGCTATGGACATCTTCTATATCCAAGGACTCATCAGTTCGCCTATTTCGTTTCTCAATTTATTGTTTTGTCAATACTTTATTCGCTTCGCCTGTGTATGATCGATCTGTCTCCTCTTCACACCATGTAAATGTTTCAACTAGACTCGTTGTCTCACAACCGCGACATCCACCCCCTGGCCATGAGCGATGATTTCGAGCCTTCCCGTTTAGGGACGAAGGAGCAGTACGTCAACGAATCCAACATATTCTGCTTGGTAGGTGTTAACTCGGTCCTGAATACGCTTCAGCTGGGATGACGTGTATAAGACCGAGCTAGAGAACTTCGAGGCTGACTCGAACGATGAGGGTGAAGTATGGTAGGCACATTTCATTGTCGAATAATTTATCCTTTAACACAGGCTTACATGTCACGCCTTTTTTGTAGGTTCGGCCTCGATTCGGTTGAGAAGATGGTGAGATTGGGTTTACGTAGTGCCGACGGAGGCCATCTCAATTCAACCGATGTTCTCATTAGGTGGAGTGGACGAAAACAAATATTCCAGGAAGCACAGATCCATACATCTTGGACATTGGGACGGGGAATGGCATGCTCGCCATAGCACTAGCCGACGCTGGTTATGATGCCTCTCGAATCCTCGGCGTCGACTATTCTGCCGACTCTATTCGATTGGCTAAGGCCGTCGCACAACATCGTGGCGTACCCAATGTGACCTTTGAGACAGGGGATTTTTTGGTGGAAGATCCTTCGGTGCTAATCGGCATGAACGACGCAGGATCTTGGGATCTCCTGTGAGCTTGGGAACCCCTTTTCTCTCAAATCCCGACCGATACTTGTTGAATGCGCTCTCTACGTAATATGGTGGGCCTTCTAGCTTAGATAAAGGGACGTACGACGCGATTGCCTTGGCAGATAAAGATGATGACGGGGTTTCTCCTTTGGCACTCTACCCCAGCCGTGTCAAGAGGCTGCTCAAGCTCGGAGGTTACTTCCTCATCACATGTTTGTACTTCACCATGCTGTTTTATTTTCCTGTCACCACTCACCGAAGAAATGCGTCCTGCAACTCCAGCGTGTAACTTTACTGAGGACGAACTCAAGGAACGATTTGCCTCTGCAGATACAGGCTTGCAGTATCAGTGGGTACTTCTGATACCCTTCAACGCACTAGATCTGACAACCCACAAGCTCAAGGATACAACACAAGACCCTCACATTCGGAGGGAAGACCGGCAGCGTTTGCGCCTCTGTCGCCTTCATCAAGTCATAGAATCGTAGTATAACTAAATTCATGCATAGAAGGAAAATCCGCCTTGTTCACGGAACCAAATCTTCTCCAGCGCTCAACGCCCCTATGGCGATCTTCACGCCCCATGCAATGATGTCCCTCACGCCGTCCACGTTTGCCTCTGCTTGCAAATCCGCGGCCTCGGCGTTGAGGAACTGGATCAGACCGCGCACGACGTTCGACTGCTTGAAAGCCTTGACCATGATCAGTTCGACAATGCTTCGGTCCCGAGAGAGGCTTGCCGCATCCTTATCTGAACTCGTGGCACAATCGAGCATCGGGGACGCGGACTGCGAACTGACGATGAGCTGGGCAAGAAAGATACGAAGGAAGGTAGCTGTTTGCGTCTTAAGGGCTGCAAAGTTCAGGGGCTGTCCAATGAGAGCCCAAATGTGTGAGTGACCACTACACCAGTGGAACAGCGTGAACATGGCCGGGCGTACCTTGAGAATTGTCAGTGTGAGGGAACCTTTGGCGACCCACCATGCGTACGTCCTTGCATAATTCCGAACGCGTAGGGCCGGCACCCGATCAGCATCATCATCGTCGCCAGTGGCATTATCCTCGCCGGACATCGGCTCGCCCATTTCTCGAAACAAGTCCCAAAGGCAATATTGCTGCGAGAACATGATATTCCGGTTTAATCCTGAGAGATGCTGGCCAACAAGGGTGTAGTATGGGTTGTATGCCTTCTCCTTTTGGGTGGATTCGGGGTAAGGCTCGTGTACGTGGTGGAACACAGCTGAACATACCCTTGAGCAGCAGTGTAGCATAACACGGACGATCTCCGCGCGTTGTTGGTCACCGATCTTAAGCTGTAGCAACCTATCACACGCTTCGATATAGTCCTGTGAAAAAGGTATCAAAACAATAAGAATCTGGTGAAATCAGAAGGATGTAATGAGGTGCTTACGTCGCTGCTCATCAAGACCACAAATATACTCCGCCGTACATCTGTATTCATACCCTGCTTCTTTGCCAATTTCAACAGCGCCGAGGTACGGTTCTGATCTCCCAAATTAATAAGTGGCTCTGGGTCCACGCGCTCAGAAGCCGCAGTCACGGCATCCAGAAGTGGGTCCCCAGCCCACGCTGACCCGACTAGCCACCATTTTCCCCTCTTGTCCGCTGAGTGAAGGTCGTCGAGTGTGACGTTAAGCGGTTCGTGTGATCGGACTGGTCCGATGGTCAAGATTCGCCCAATGAACGAGATATCCGTGCTGATATATGTAACATCTGCTTACTGGTCTTTCCGCCCTTTCCAAGGCTCTTGATCAGCCTCTTCATCCTATCCACCGCATCCGCCGTAACGTTTGCATTTTTCTGGCCAACCTTCTGTCCTGCGCTTCCGCTGGGTAACATCTTGTTATTTTTCAGGTTCGAGAGGGTCTCTAGCATGAAGCATGTTCGCGAGCTCTGTTGGCTCTTGTCGGTCGAGGCAGTCTTGGTTTGGACTAGAGTGATGATCTCTTTGAGTGCCGCGGGATCGTCTTGGCGGAGTTGTGGACCGATGGCTGTATTGTGATATTAAGCTCACGACAAGCTTTACAAGTGCATAGTGCCTTGTAACGCTCACCTTTCAGGAGTTTCAGGAAAAGTTCGACTTCCAACTCTCCGAGGTTTCCACTAAGGAAACCTCTGATGATGTCGTACACCAACACGCAAGAGATGACTTGGAATGTGTATAATTGAGCGATGAGCGTGAGCAGGTTTGAAGCCGCTTTGCCTCCCAGGGACTCTGAGGCTGGGTCATCGGAATTCGATGGGGTGGAGATGGCGGTTGCATAGTTCCCCTCATAGGAATCGATGACAGATTGAACGAAATGTGCGGCTGAATAAATGAGCACGGGGTTGGGATAAAAGATGAGACGAAATGGACAACGCGTCAGTATTGCTGGCTCACCAAACTCAATGCCGACTATCCTATGTAGACTGGCAACCAAAGCGGCGTGTAAGATAACGAATGTGTCGAGGAGGGAAGCGTGGCTTGCGATACTGTCGATAATTAGTGTGGTGAGCGCCACGGTGACGTCTGAAGACAGATATAAGACCTCAATAGAAGGGCAACCAGTCAAAGCTTGATGGACCGACCGTTTCTAGCGTTTTGTTGGTAAAGGTCGTCGATATCCGAAAGGATGGCACTGATGTTCTGGTCGGACAGCCTCGAAGTTAAACGCACTAATGTTAGTTGATGGATCTGAGGCATAGGGACCCAAAGAAAAGACCAACTTGTTTAGTAATCCTTTGAGTTGTCTATTCAGCTTGATCTGGGCTTCGGTTTTCACAGCTTCTGTATCACCCGCTGCCTTACGGAGTGCTGGGGGAATATAACGTCCTGAACGAAGCGTAGGTTTGACGATGTTATTATCATTGGTTACACGAAGGGGGACTTACCGGAGGCTGATGGATGTGAACTTTCTGGTTGCGACGAACGGTCGATCAGCTCAGGAGGATCTTCTTCTTCGTCCTGCTCATTTTCAGCCTCAGTCGCATCGGATATCTTAGAATCTATATCGTCAAAGCCAGTTTCATCGTTATCATCTGGTGATGCCTCGTCGTATTCCATAGTGTCACTTGACGAATCAGAGCTCCCACCGAGGTCTGATAACTCATCGGTCTGTTCAAAGCAAAAGTTAAACGGACTGAAGTCTCTCGATGTGGGGTCAGCCAGACACACCTGAGGAGACGAAGTCCCGACTTTGCTTGGCCGCGATCGAGCTCTGATTACGATACGGTCAAGGAAGTCTGTTGCCGAGGAAAAATTTATCAGGACTGACACACCTGAAGCTCATGTCAGATAAGATGATTACCATCCAGATCGTTTTCATCGTCCTCTTCATCCTCATTGCGTTTCGACTTCTTCTTCCCTTTCTTCCCCTTGTTCAGATTGAGCCTGGCTTCGAGCCATGCAATCTCATCATCCTCTTGCTTTTCCGCTTGCGACAACTGCAGTTTGGGTGATTTCTTTCCAGGTTCTGGAAGAGACTCATGTATACTTTGGCCAGTTTGGCTAGCAAGTAGGCGTTCGAGCGGCGTTGGACCTTTCACGGGCTTGGGTTTCGGCGTTGGTGCTGTCTCGGGTATATCGAGGGCGAACGAGACGGATTTTTCAGAACGGGATATTATATCCTCATGGCCACTATGCTGAGATGAAGCAGTCGTTTCTACCCGACGTCTCTTGTTGGTGGCATGGCGCTCCACAAGTTCGGGAGCAAGGCGTTTTGTCCGAGTGGCTGAAACGCTTTCCTTAGATTGTCGAAATAGTTCTGATTTGGCAGATGAAGCGAATGGTCGTTCGATTACGACTCGTTTGGCCTTCTTGTCCTGTCTCGCCTGCTTTCGGCTCTCCTTCCGTGTCAAAGGCGGCGGCTTGCCAGGTCGCCCTTTGGGCCTGGTGTTCTGGGACTCTTGAAGATGTTATCAGGCAGAGGAAATGATCATAATGCTGAATCTATCTGACCTTCTCCTTGCGCTAATTCATCCCTCAGCGCTCGAGGTAATCGTATGGGTCTCGTATGCTGTGGCATCGGAAATTTGAAGGTGGCTCAGGGTCCATTTCTTGAACTAGGCGCGGAGATAAGCGAATGGGTTCACCGCCACAAATGCAACTCGTGACGTCCGACAACGTAGAGCGCAAAGGAACAAAGGATTCATACGCACCAATTGCAATGGCCGACGTGGAACCATCGTTTAGCAACGAGCCCACCGCTCTCTTGGCAGGTACGGTCACTCCCTCTGCACTTAAGCATCTCCTGCGGGTGGTTGCACCTCCAATGCCATCCTTGATCCGTCTTCTCACCTTCAAGCTTTGACATTAATCAAATATCCTACCGGTGCCTCTCAGAATGTCGGACGCATTTGGGACGCGCCGCGAGTTCTGGGCAAAGTACGATACGTTTGCCGACAAGTTCGACAAAGACATGATGGCTCGCCTCAACACCCACCTTGACGTTCTCTTGCTATTCGTGAGCGCTTTCATCATTACATGCATTTCCAGGGTATACTATGCTTATACTCCACGTAGGCTGGTCTTTTCTCCGCCATAAACACCGCCTTTATCGTTGTCTCTCTAACCGCCCTAAGCGCCAATCCGTTAGACGAAACCAATCACCTCCTCAGACTGCTCATCGCGGACGTCAGGAACGTCACTCTGACCGAGAACGATCTCAGTCTGCCCTTTATTCCCTGCCCAGCCGCGATTCGACATAACTGCACCTTCTTCGCCAGTCTATGCTGCAGCCCACTTGCTGCCACGGGCGCCGTATTGGCCAAGCAGTGGCTCCAGTCATACGAGCGAACTGGACAAACTGGAACGGTAGAGCAGCAGTCAATAAGGAGAACAGAGAAATTCGTCGGAGCAGAGAGCTGGGGGTTGCGGCCGGTGGTGGAAACCCTTGCAAGCTTGCTTCTCGTCTCACTCGCGCTCTTCTCCGTCGCGCTCATCGACTACCTGTGGACGATCAACAATATTGTCGCTATGGTCGTATTCGCGTTCGCAGCTACTGGGTGGCTGCTATACCTACTCATGGTCGTGCTCGCTGCGACCTGCTCGACATGTCCTTTTCAAACGGGCATGTCAGACGCGCTGAAACTACCTTACCTGACGATCCAACGCTCAATATACTCACCCAACATCAACTCAAAATGGGCCAAGAACGCGCTCCTTAAGCCTCGTATCGACGCTGTCCGAGACCAGCTTCGGAATGGTGTAGACGCGGAACCATTCCGCAAGGGACTATGCGCCATCATGACTCCCCTTGCCTGGGCATTCATCTTCTTCCCTCTCCGGATCTCTACGTACATCCTTTTCGCCCAGATCGTTCCATTCCTCCGACGCCGAATTCCACATTACGACGAACTAGATGAGAGTAACATGGAAACACTCCATGCGCAGTCGGCGATCTTGATGGCAGAAACTGCATCAAACGCCGACAACGTTATCACTGTGGCCGACAACATCCCCTTGATCTCCGACCTCGAAGCCGTGCGACTCATCGCCACTAGCACCGCGTTCCAAACGCTACTATCCCATCTTCGGAAATCCTTTCAGGATATCCGAGTCAGCGGCGAGGGGGTCGACTTCACGAATGCACTGACATTGGCTAGGGCCGTTGCCCATGTCGTGCTTGCCGACCCGAAGCATACCGCAAATGCGATTCGAAAGCGCCTATCGGAACTCGAAATCGAAGGATGTCTCCGACCAATACCGATGGAACTTCGTGTGCTTCTTAGCTGTGTTTGGACCTTGTGCGGACTAGGTGAGGCCGGCTATAGCACCAGACATGGAAGAATAAGAGGGTCATTGCAGTCCATGGACGTCTCTTTTCGCCGGCTAGCATTGCAGGACAGATATTCGAGTTGTTCAGCCGAAGTCCTTCAAGGCGATCGGTTGAACTCCACAGCCATCATCTGGCTCCGTCATTGCAACGTCGTGACCACCTACAATAGGTGGGATAGAGAGCTCATGCGGCATTTAGTTGATGTATTGGGTGATCTTTTTCTGTTTGAGGAGCTTAAACCTGATGTCGCCTACCTTTCAATGATCATGGACGCGCTGTTGGGTATCTTGAGGTGGCATCCGCTACGGGGTCACCGCCGCGATCAGCCATCGCTAGACGACAGCACGAATATGGAATCCGCTTGGACCATGCCTCAGTAAGTTCTTTTTTGTGATTGCCGATCCAAGGTCATATCCTAACTACTTCCCTATGTAGGTGCCGCCCCTTCATGCCCCAACTACTCGACACTCTGAACGAATTCTCCCGCCACTACACCATCGAGGATCCTCGGGCTTTCGATACATTCCTTCACTGCCAACAACGACTCCTCGCACATGTCAACGCATTGTGTGCGTCATACGACGTATTCGTAGAAGACCACTCTTCATCAAGTCCATCACTCTCAGAGATACACTCTAGCTTGAACTCAAACATCGAACACCTCCTCGCGATCGACTTCGGTCCACACCATAGCGCGCCCTTGAGGTGTTGCGAGGCGGAGGTTGTCAAGACGCTGCAACGATTCCTGTTGACTTCGACTGCGAGGGAACGCGTCAATCCAACGTATCTCGCCGACACAGCTCGTCTCGCCCGCCGCGTCGGCACGATCGAGGAGAAGGAGCAGCTGCTACAGGGGATTCTCTTAAGCATCTTCGCTGAAGTGCTAACGTCGCAGCCAGGCGTCGATGGGAGCCGTTATGAGCTCCTACAGAAGGGCAAGCTCGTAGGCGTTCTTCTCGCATCGACTCTGCAACTATATATCTGGTTGCATCCTTCAGTCGCCGCCGATCAAGCATGGGTCGCCTTTGAGTCATTCCTACGATTGTTAGCAACTGGCGGCACTTCCAGCGGCCCACCTACGTCTGCCATGCCGCCCGAGGCATGGGACGTAGTGATCCAGATTGCCCATGACGACTGCCTCCTTCAACATAGCTGCATGAGTCCAGGCATACTTTGGTTCGTATCGAGGATGGAGGAAGTGCTACCGCAGATGAACGAAGGAAAGCTGGTGGGCTGGTTCGCATGGTTCATGGGACAAGCGCCCGGAGATGAAATAATGAGTTATATTCCAGCGGATAGGCGGGGCCACCGGACAATCGTCGAAAGAAGGTGTGCAGGAGTCCTGTTCCTCAACGCGTGGGATGCGACGATGAACGCAGCATCCCTCATCTCGCAGTCATCAAACTGGACGTCATCAGACACGATCGAAGCCTTCGCCACCTGGCTTGGTGATTATGATGGCCAGGAATGGGTAGATATCACGATGGAAGATGTCATCCTCGTGCGGATCCCCATCGACCGTCACCTCGCGGCTCGTTTCGTAAAGCACGCCACCTTGGCCAATAACCAAGCCGTTCAGGAATTCAAACCGCAAAGTGTTCTCGAACGGGTTCTTTGGGCCGATCACGGCCCACGAGGCCATTTACTCCAGGACATGGAGATGCAACAGGCGGCGGGGGATGCCATGAGTAGTGTGGATATGGAGGACTGTGAATGGTGCACTGAAGGATATTGGTGCATGCATTGTGATGCTGTTTCGAGGGAATCGGACGTTGAATGCTCGTAGTGCCTCGGAAACTAGGACGATGCTTCTGCCTTACTGTCTGTCCCTTGTTGGTTTCGAACTCGGCTCTGCTCAACCGGACTCTGGACTTTTGATCTCATTTCCTTTTGCCTTGATTTCGGGTTATGTTTATCTGATTACACGGACCTATATGTTACAGTCTAATGAATCCACATATGTAAATGAAAAGAGGCTCGTAACGGAATCCCGAGCGCAAATGAGCGTACGAAGTCTAGATGAGGAGGGAGACAGAATCCGATAGTAATGAAGTTGTGATCGATGAGTTGAACGTATGGGATGGCATGTCGATCCGCAAAAGTAAACTATCTGAATAGAATGGCGTAGTGACCGAAAGACTCAGCGGCATAGAAAGTTGTTAAAAACAAACCAAGAAAATCGCTAATGTTCAGTAAAACGTCCGTTTCTTGACCAAAGTTATGAAGTCAGTCAAATTGAGCAGTCAGGAAAGCCGCATGCATGATGTGGTGTGTATATGGCGTGCAGTTTGTGAGTGAGTTATCGAGTTGTCTGTGAAGGGGCCGAGAATCAGGGAAGTGGAGTCGATCCAGGCGTTATGCTAGCAGGCGGCCGAGTTCGTCTGTCGAGTCTGTACATGTGGCAGGAGGAATAACTAGTCTGAAGAAACACGGACCACAAAATTTAGCATTTCCAATGAAATTGCGCAAAAAGTCCGAAAGACTCACCGGAGCCAGAGTCGACTTCCCGGAACAGTCTTTTCTCTCACAACTTCCCACTCTCTCCCGAGATCTCTCCCTTCCTGATCCTCTTGAGAAGTCGCGGCCACCCCATTGACGGCATCGATGAGTGCGTTTTTACCCTCCAAAGTTCCCTCGGCTTCAACAACCCAATCCATACGCCAGCCGTCTCCATAGAGGGGTGAAGCACTTAACAGCTTGCTTCCACCCACTTTCGCCACCCAACACCACCGTACTACCTTGACGGCGCCCACCACCTTCGTCCCCGGACTGCTCACGCGATTCGTTACGAACATCAGGGTCAAATCGGCCGCTGTTAGCATCGGTGAAGCGCTCGAATCCACTTGTGGTATGGGAAGATAAAACCGAGGATTCGTTTGAGATACCGGTGTTGTCGAAGTAGGGAAGGGCAAAAGATGCGCGTAGTAGAGGGGAGAGGGGAGCGTCAATGCGTTGATCCCCCCAGGTAATGGCGCCGGCAAGTCCAACGGTATCAGATTGTGTCCATTAAAGATCAACCACCCTTCCGTCGAATGATTGTCAACTTCCTTGTACACTGCTTCCCGCATTTCGTCCCAATCCTTTAAGCTGTCGCGCCTCCTCCGTTTCATGAAGCCCAGGTTACACACGACGTCTCCAACTTTTAGCCAACCCCAGAGGTTCGCAGCGGCAAGTTGTTCCTCGCATGCCAACAGCGCGGATTCGTTCCACGCCGCGCAAGGGACGAACACGCGACACACCAATGCACGCGTTCCCGAACTTGCGTTCGTCAGCTCGTGCGGCCCTGAGATTCCGGAACTTGGACTCCCAGACAATTGGTACAGCGATGACCCACGCCGCTGCCTGAGTAGTAAGGATTGTTCTGAGGCCGAGGCCGAAGTCGAAGACGTTGGCAATGACGATGATCGAACGTGCCATGGCTTCGAAGGTGGGGTGAACCGCATATCATCTGGTTCGTCAGAGAAAGTGGATTCCTGTAACATATTTGACGCAGATCGCCGCCCATTGCTACTAGCTGCACTCGACGATGTCATGGCACTCAGAATTTTGGACTGTCTCCTGTAGTGTCTCATAGCCGATGGCGTCTCTTCTTTCGGTGGAAACGGCAGCTTTCTGTGACGCGATCGCTCCGACATTAGCCTCGGCGTCGGTAGGGAATGTGCTGAAGTGTCCATAGATCGGCTTCGCCAATGTCCGTGAAACATGCGCGTTGGCGGCATTGTCTGATTTGGGAAAGAGGATAGACGGCGTTGTGCCGGAGGTAGTTGGTGCCGTGATGGAGAAGCTTTGGTGAACCAGCTGAACATGGTCCTCCGTCTTGTCCGTCTTGGGGGTTCAACAGCTTGCGCGCTTTTTCGCCGTATGAAACCAGGTTGGGTGGCGCTGAACGCGTCGGCCTCCTCTTCGAACGCCAGGGGTGCCGGGATAATGACTTGTCGAAGGGCGTCAGAGTCCTGACGCGAGAAGTAGGTCTCATCCATGTCTGGGTGGGGGCTTAGCGGCGGTGCGCGTGAACGCATGAGGAGAACGAAGCGTGAATGAACATCTGCGAAGTGTCGAAGGCGTGTGGTGGATTCACCGATGGGCATGCCGGAGAGGGTCTGTGAGGCGCTGTCAGAGTAGATATGGAGCGGTATCGCCTGTGAGAGCACTGTCGATCGTTCTTATCAATACCACGGGTGACACACAAATTCATCGAAAACGTGCTTACTGAGTGTTTCCAAGTCCTTTATCTCAATGTAAATCTCTTTATCCGGGCTTTGACGGTATTGTTCCGAACCAAGTTTGTAACCAGGAACGAAGCGATTGAGGACGACATTCCTCAAGGATGGCTCATCCAGAAGCCGCCGCATAGCTTTGCTCGTGCAGCATAGCATGTGGAACTCTCGAAAGGTGATGTGCGTCAATAGGGCGGTCAGGATCTTCGGGTGCTCCGTTATGAGGACAACGGATGACTGAGTGCCTCGATGCTGCAGCATGTCCGACGCCGAGCGGACCCGCGATTTCCGGTCATGCGTAGATGCGGTAATTGATGTGTGTCGCGACCCAGTCCCAACAGGACGTCTCCGGGGTGGCCTTGAAGGCACCCGGACAGTCTCAGCGGCGTGGTGGGGTGCACTGCTCGGCGGCGGCGCCGTCGTTAGCCCCAACTCTCCTTTGTGTACAATGGGTTTCGACTGAGCGGATAGCAAGCTTTTGGATCTCACTGAGCGGGCCGTATCTGGAGGGGTAGGATGATGATCGCCGGTGTCGGCAGAAATGATGGAAGACGTCAGGGACGGGGTGCGTGCATGACCATCGTACAGTGCGAATCCCTTGGGGGGAGTGAGGGGCATTGCGCCAGCGTCGGATAGAACCATGGTCTCCGACATCGTCAGCGTCGTTTCGGGAAGATTAGTAGAGGGCAAAGAAGAAAAGTCGCGTCTTCAGCAAAACCCGTCGAAATCGGAACTGGTGGGAGAGAATTGCAATGTGAACCGTCCCCAGAAAAACGTGCGTCATATCTATATGGAGTGGCTTGCAATGCCTTTTGTGTGCGACCCCAGGCACCTACTGTGGCTGTGTAGTCGTGTAGATCTACCGTTGAATCAACCTTCATTGTTTAGCGGGCTGCCGCGGTTGTGGCCAGCGCAGCTCGTGCCCACAGCGCGCTGAATACCGCTCGATCTTCTAGGCCAATCCTCCTACATTTCTCCGTCTGAACCCTCGACATCGCTTTCGGCATATCAATCAACAGTTCAGCCGCTGAGTTCTTCTTTCGCATGCGCAACTACACGGTGACCGTACATCGTTCAAATTTTACCCCCGTGACGGCAGATGTAACCTGAATATGATTTGTTGCCGTCCGGAAAAGCGAGTAGCACGGTGGCTGAAGCTCTCTGGATTACTTCCATGACGCTTTTTGTACGTCCGAACTGCGTGCCTCGTATGCGCGCTGGGCGATCAATGCTAAAATAATAAACCAACCCTGAGCGATAAGATAAGATAAAGACGATCGACAGGTCCACAACTCCTCCTAATCCCAATGCAGTCGGTCTCCCCACCTACAAAGCTCTTTGATTCATCTTTTGGGGCTTTTCAGGTGTCTGTTCCGTCAGGAGCATCGCTGTTCAGCCTTTATCGTCAAGGGTCCGCGACCAAACCTCCTCTTGTCCTGCTTCACGGCTATCCGCAGTGTCATACCATATGGCACGATGTTGTCCATAGCCTGCCCACTGATCTTACGCTTATCATTCCCGATCTTCCTGGGTAATGTATCTCTTGACAATTTGGGCGACCTAGACTGATCTAGGCATGGGTCACATTCAGATACGGTCGGTCCACCAAGAAACCATCAGAAGACGGTACACACACGGCACACTCCAAGCGAGCTGTGGCGAGCGACATTATAGCCCTTGTTGATGCTCTCTTCCCTGGGACGAAAACGAAGTTCATCCTGGTAGGTCATGATCGCGGTGCGCGGGTCTCTTACCGCTTGTCACTCGACCACAGCGACCGGTTGAAAGGCGTATGTATCATGGGGATCGCTCCTCTAACTGAGCAGTTCGGACGTAAGTGACCCAACTATAAATATTAATTTGATGCTTAATCTCCGGTGGTTTACGATAGGTATGAGGCTCGAGGTCAACAAGCATGAGGAAACCCTCAGGATGTATCACTGGATATTCCTTGCCTTACCACCTCCACTCCCAGAGACACTCATTGGCCATGATCCAGAGCAATACATCCGTTTCACAAGTATGTTGGTTTTGTATTACAAAACGTAACTCCATCTGCTAATGCGTCCGGGCCATGCTCAGTCGACAGCTGGACCGGATCAAATACGAAGGGCAAGATCCCTCCTGATATCATGAGAACATGGACAGATCCATACTCTCAGTCTCCAGATGTTATCAAAGGATCACTTGAAGACTATGTGGGTTCGTCCACATTATCTTTCTTTCTATTTCTGATGAACCTGTAGCGAGCTGGAGCAACCCTCGACCTTGACCACGAAGCTGAAGACCGTGAATGCGGGAGAAAAGTCACAGTTCCCTTCCTTAACTTGTACTCAGAGCATCTCACCACTCGTTTCAACGCTGAAGACGTTTGGAACTCAAAATTTGATCCATCGGGAACCGCCAAAATCCGACATGTGAAGATCGGGGATGAAGGTATCGGCCATTTCCTCCCAACTGAGGCAGCGGAAGAGACGGCCAGAGCACTGGTGGATTGGTTACGGGATGATATTGGCATCGAAGTGCTTTGATGTAACAGGCTAATTTGAAGTTATACATGCTGTAATGTAACCACGGCTGACACTCAAGGCCCCCTTTGGCGGTCTACGCACGTCAACACAACTCCGGGAAGGTTACAAACCGGTATAGGAGGCCTGGGTACATGTCTTTCACGTTGATCTTTGGGGCCAGGAAAGTGCCGGGTAAAGGGAGATAGCCGAGGTCCGACACACAGGACGTCACACGGCTTAAAGGCGCGCACTCTCACCCATCACCTGTGATCCCCTGCCCCAACTCAACAGTCGAAAGGGCGCTTGGATTTCTCTCACTGCTCAGAAATTCTCTATATAAATCTCTCCCTCGAATTCTTTTCTATCCCATCTACCACTTTCAACTATGGGCAAGCAAGCAACACCCCCGAGTACGGATTCGCTGAGCGTGACGGACAACAGAACAGGTGAGCTTGCTTTCCATCGTCCCCTGATTGAAGAGCTTGCTAAGTTAACCTTAATATAGGGAAGACGTACAACATTCCGTACGTATCGTATTGAACAACAGCTACTTTACCGTTCGAGAGCTGACGCTGAACGCATTCGCCTCCTTTCTTTCAGGATCACCGATAATACGATCCCTGCGACCGCGTTCAAAGTCATTACAGCTAAGCGGAAAGAAAATGAGAGGGAGGAGAATGAGACCGAGCGTGGCCTCCGTGTGTCTGACAGGGTAAGCATCGAGTCCGGATCTACCGTGGTCGCGGCTGACGGCCGTGACCGCTGCGACAGGGTTTCTTGAACACAGCGGTTATAACATCCAAAATCACTTATATTGACGGGGAGGGAGGAGGTTCGTACTCCTTACAAAACACTCCTAGCTGAAACGATGAGACTGACGAACGAAAGTATATGTTTAGTTCTCAGATATCGAGGGTACCCTATCGAACAGATCGCGGAACACTCCTCATTCCTCGAAGTCGCATATCTTTTGATCTATGGAGACCTCCCCAGCAAGCCAGACTTTCACCTGTTCGAGCAAGAGGTCATGACGCACACCATCGTGCACGTGGATGCAGAGGGCTTGTTCAAATCTTTCAGGTGGGCGATCTATTTGTCTTCGCATTAGTCACAATCGGCGCTGACAAAGTTGGGATGCAGGTACGACGCACACCCAATGGCTATCCTATGCTCTGCCTTCGCCGCCTTGGGAAGCTTCTACGAAGAAGCAAATCCATCGTTGAAGGGCCAGAACCTGTTCACGAAGACGGACGAAGCTTCTTTGGCGAATATGGATAAGCAGATCTATCGGTTGATTGGGAAAGCTACAACTTTCGCAGCGTGAGTGGACGTCAATATTACCGCTCGCGCAGAACTTGAACCTAATTTGTCTGGACTTAGGATGGCATATCGTGTGCGTCAAGGTCGACCGTTCGTCACACCACCAACAGGGATGTCATATACGTCGAGCTTCTTGTACCAGATGGATTACTTGGGGCAGGAGGGTTACAAGCCATCACCGACGCTTGCGAAGGCTCTAGACGTATTGTTCATCCTACACGCTGATCATGAGCTGAACGCTTCGTACGTGTCCATAACTTGAACATTCATTTAGAGGTACGAAATTAACCAATTATTCGGTTTAAAATTCAGGTGTACTACTGTCCTTCAAACTGGGTCATCTCTCGTTGACCCGTATAGTTGCGTCGCCGCAGGTGTTGCAAGCTTGTACGGTCCACTGCACGGTGCGTATCAGGATATGCAACTGGACTTCTGTCTCCAGAATCTGATAGGAACCGCGGCTTTTGTGACACAGGTGGAGCCAACGAAGCTGTGATCAGGATGTTGATCTCCATAGGATCCCCGGACAATGTCCCAGCGTTCCTCGCTGCTGTGAAGAAGCGCGAGAAGGTCTTGTCTGGGTTTGGACACCGGTAGGGGTTGTTCGGTTCTTTCATCCCTTGATCAAAGAGGTTGACTGGAAGTTTGCTCGCGCCTAGTGTCTATAAGACATCCGATCCTAGGTCCTTCGTCATCCGCAAGCTCGCGGATGAGGTTTTCAAGGAGTGCGTTACCTTCTTTGGCGTCCAACGTATCAGTTATTGAAGGATGCTGGATTATGCCAATAGGACCGGTCGCGACGAGCTTCTGGATACCGCGATGGCGCTGCATGATGCCGCCATGGCGGACGAATATTTCACGTCCAGGAGGCTTGCACCGAATGTCAGTTCCCTTTTACCGGGGTGCAGCTGGTTGAACTTTGCTGATACCATTTGTCGCTCCCTGATGAATAGGTTGACTTCTGGAGGTACGGGTATTTGGGAGTCCCTCTATGTGTATATCGCTGATTCCTGGTTGTAATATCTGCATAGTGGACTCATCTACCGCGCGATGGGCTTCCCGATGGACTGTACGTGGCTATTTGTGTCCGCTGCTCGGCAGGTGACCGTCTAACGCTCAATGCTGCCGGTTGCAATAGTCTTCCCGGTACTCTTCGTTGTGCCGCGGGTGGTCGGCTGGTTAGCACATTGGCGACAGGTAATGCATTTCCCGCCGAATAATCCATGACGACCAGCCCAGCTAAATCGGGGTCTTCCAGATGATGCTTCAACAAGGGGGAGTCAAAATCTGGCGGCCGAAACAGGTGAGCTGGCATCCATGCTCATGTGTTGACAACCGCATGCGTTAACGTCGCCAAGATCTATGTGGGAGAAGCGAAACGCGACTATGTCCCCATCGAGAAGCGTTCGGAAAATGGTAGCCAAGGCACCAAGCTGAAGCCCCATAGCATCCCACATGCAGGGTAAGTGTTCAGGTGGCGGCTTGGGACGCTTCGCGCACAAAGGCCCCTGTCGCTGACCAGGGCTTCATTTGTCTTCCTCTTGCTGCGGAAACAGACAAATGAAGCGGACACAGTTGGCACAATTTGAGGGAAAGCCCAAACTATGACACTGGGGCATCTGAACTTGCTTGTAGTAGTCGGCTGTGTATAATACTGTCCAATAGACCATCGTCAGCGTTTTAAGGGGGTTATAATGTGTTACGGCACGGGGTTGCCGAGCTTGGCGGTTGTCTGGTAACGACGCGAAGGAGTGAAAAAGGGAGGAAGCGTGACCCAACCGGTCTGTACCTAAATTCCCCCGTAGCACCTCTCAATTCTCTTTTCCCAACCATCATCATCTCCCATCCCCTTCACGGTCCCCAGGTATGTCTTTTTCGCTGGCGCCGAACGATGACCGCGTCGAGGGCCCGAGCGTTTAAACCTATCGTCTGCTATTGCTCACGATGATTTTTTCTTTGTCGTTGCAGCCTCCTCTCCGCTTCAGCTCTTAAACCCACACCGCATAGCCATGCTCGCATCAACACTCTTTTTCGCGACTGTCCTTTCCACTTTCTTCACCGCTGGCTCGGCTCTCACCGTTGCTCAGCCTCAGAACCTCGTTCAGGTCAGTCCTTCGTAACCGACTGCGTCAAAACACAGTTTTTCGCGTTTGATGTCCCACTGACATGAATCCTTCGATTGATCCATTGTGTGGATCGTAGTGCCAAAATGCCACACTTGGATGGACCTCTGGAAACGGCCCCTACAAGGTCGACGTCTATACTGGGTGCAGCGACAGCTCTACAGACCCCATGTGCGTCGCTTCCACTTTACGTGCTTCGCGTCACTAAACATTGTCACCTGACCGCAAACCGTTTATTAGTGCGACATTCACTGGACTCACATCACCTACCTGTCTATGGTACGTGAACGCCCTTTCAGGAGAGACGATCATGTACTCTGTGACGGATAACGACGGCAAAGAGTGGTGGTCTGACGACGTACGTATCCCTCACGAGAATTCCTACTTGATCGTCCTAAATCGGGCTTTGTTTCAAATTACCAGGCCGGAGTTGGTGGCGACTCGAACCAATCTGGAACCTGTGCGGCTCATATCAAATCCGCTAAATTGACCGTCGAGAGCAACTCTGTCAACGGCGGCGGCGCTAGCGACGATTCGACCACGACGACTACGACTCCGGCTGCAGTTCTTCCTACAACCGCCTCCGCTACCCCAACGTGAGCACTTTCATATTGTATAACATCGTATGATCGAACTAACCAATCATTTCTTCGCCAGCTCTTCGGCCGGTGGCCTGGACGGTGTGGCGAACGCCGAAAACGGCGATACCACCACCACGGGCGCCGCTGCCAAATCCACGGGCGGTAGCGGAGCCATCGGCGCGATCAGCGCGGCTGGCCTCAACGCCGTACCCTCTGCACAGCTGGCATTGGGCTTCATTGGTGCTGCTTTCCTTTCATTGCTCTAAAGGATGCGCTATGTTGCACAGAGCTGGCCTAGTGCACCGAGCTCAGCCTATTCTGGGTTACCATTATGTGGGCTATTTGTTGCATGGCTTCGCGTTTGTTCTTTCTTTTCTCGCAAGCCAGTGTTCGTTTGTTTTGTTGGTAGCCTTGCCCGGTGTTGATGTCGCCTCTCTTGATCTTGTCACTGTTTAAAACCCTTAATCTCCTTACCTCCCCAGCCGAATATACCCTTCGTTTCGCTTTCGAATTCGTTACTTAGAGTTGGCATTGCGCCACTGTTGCGAATCAAAAGGAACGCCGTTGCATTTTGCAAGTTTAAAACGTCGGGCCCCTCGCACGGTTGATCATCGATACCAACTGTCCCATTTTCCCCCGCTAATTAATAATTGCAATGTCGTCTGGCAACGAGCTCGAGACTGATCCTCTTAGAGTGAGGACCGTGCTGGACCAACCAATTGTACACAAGCTGACCCAAGTGTTGATCCATTGCCATTGCAGGCGGCCCTGGACACTGCGTTCACCGAACCAATCTCACTGCCATCCACCGCGCCCAGCTCTCAATCCATCCCACCCCCGATCACTGTGCCAACTTCAATCGAACCCGCTACTCAAGCCACAAACATGGATTCATCGACCGCATCTTCCATACCGGAGGAATCATGGCGAGAGCAGTACGACGCCTACGTCAAGGAATGGCGATCCACGAGTGCTGCCGCGCGTGAGAAGGCGGAGGAGACGAGGGAGAGATTCGAAAGTCTGAGGGCACAGGAGGAGAAGGAGCAAGCTTCAAGGCAAGGAGCGGGAGGTTCAAAGGGCAATGCGACTGGAGGTGCATGGGAGGACGTACATCCAGGTCGGCAGCCACTGCCGACCGCGCGTTCACCTCGCGCAAGCCCCGCGGACGCTAGGGATCTGGTGTCTGGTGAGCGGCAGGGACATTATATGGGGCATAATGGGATCGCCACCAACGAATCCTCTCCTCCAGCTTCAACCATGTCTCATGATCATTGGGAGGACGTACCATCCATGGCATCCTCCTTCCCTTCTTTACCATCACAAGAAGCATCGCCTCCTACTCGCCATCGGCAAGAACCGTCCATGCCGACCGATTCTCACCCACCTTCATCCACCGGTCCACCGGAGTCGGGTGCGGAAGACAGCTCAGCTCCTCCACCTTCGAACAAGGAGGCCAAAACGACCGACATCCCAGGTCCATCTCAATCCCGCGCCATCCCATCATCGAGCACACAGCCCCAACCGCCAGCGGTCACCCCACTCATTTTCAGCAAAGACGTCCCAGTGAGGACTCGGGCCTCAGCCTTACTCTCCTCATTGGCCATAAACATGTTCCTTCCTTTCGTCAACGGCGTCATGCTCGGGTTCGGAGAGATCTTCGCTCGGAACGTCCTCGCGCCGTGGATCGGCTGGAAGAGCGTCGTCAACCCGAACAGCAAGCGCACTCTACACCCCAAAGTCGTGTCGGAGGCCGAACGACAGGCTCTTCATAGGCGGGATATACTGAACAGGACAGAAGACCTATAGAAGGATCTTATGTAATGTGACTGCCAGGAACTTCTTGGTTATTCCATCACTGCTTTAATATATGGAGCACCGAAACGCGGGTCTCCCCATCCCAGCACACATGGATGAAAGCGTCCGGATCAGATCGATTAAGTGTGGTATCGTCCAGGCTATAAGCGTGCGTACAAAATATGGGACAGTACAATCTGGAACATCTATAGATTACAAGCGGACGCTCTTTGGCAATGCCTTCATCGCCTGACGCACACCCAGATCGCCTAACACGTCTTCAGCACCACCGAGTAGCGAATCGAAGGGAACAGACATGTAGTACTAAAAGCAAGTAACCCCACATCAGCAAAGCGATCGGGCTTAAAGCTGGGATGGCATCAAAAACGTACATGTTGGACGAACTTGCCCATGCCAGTCTTGGTGACACCTCGTCCTATATAGATAGGCTCAAAATCAACGTCCGCATAGTTAATCGAGTATGATATCCACACGTACCTCCAAGGATCTGCACAGCGTCGCGAGCGGTGTCTTGACCCGTCATTGTGCAATAACGCTTGAGAAGGGCGATTTGGCTAAAAGCAGAGCGATTCAGAGACACCTTTTTGAGATGTTATGAGGAATTACCGCTTACCCAGCCAACTTTCCGGACTGCTCCTTATAGCTCTGCGGAATGCAAAGAAACGCGGTTTCCAGGTGTCAGGCGTGTCTGATGTTGATATAACATCCCCTCCTCTTTTACGCTACGCACCATGTTGCACATCTGGAGCGTGATGTTTTCAAGCCATGTCTGCGCGCTCTCGACGCGGGTGATCATGTCCGCAAGCCTAAGATTGGAGCATCCTCATCAGATCAAAACATACAAGCGTCAAATCGGAAAGAAACTACCCACTTTTTCCTCACAATAGCCTGGTTTGTCAATGGCTTGCCGAAGACCTTCCTCTGCGACGCCCACAGGAAGCACTCTTCCACGATGTTTCGTTGAGCACGGATGGAGCCGCAGCACATGACCCACCGCTCGTGGTTGAAGTTGGACAGGATGACGATGAGACCGGCGTCTTCCCTCCCAAGGACATTCTCCACCGGAACCTTGACGTTGTCAAAGGTGATATAGGCTAAGAACGAAAGGACGTGAGTAACTTATGGGCTTGAGGTATTGATGGCACGAACCTGTCCCGGCGGTTTTAGAATAGGATGTGTTGATCTGTGTGGTCTCGACGCCTTCGCCGCGAGGGATGAGCAGGACAGTGAGACCGCCCTTCAAAAAAGTCGTGTCAATACCGAGGAAATGGTCTGAAATGGAGGCTAAAGATCATGACGGCTTACCTCTGTTGCGCATCCGACGGTGAAGTAGTCAGAGAACGTGCCGTTGGTGATCCACCTGAACGAGAAGTAGGTCAGTTAAATGGCCGGTTTCAAGATGAGTAGAACAGATCCTCACTTCTTCGTTCCGTTGACGATGAAATGCTTTCCGTCTTCCGTCTTCACTGCAGTGCATCTGGGGAAGGCCATGATAATGGTCAGTACATTGAGCCCTGACCATTTCCTTGTCCTCCTACCTCAGCCCAGCAACGTCGGATCCAGCGAACGCTTCACTGATGGCGAGAGAGATGAACTTCTTCCCAGCGAAAACGTCTGGGA
The DNA here is from genome assembly GCA_019633535.1 of Tulasnella sp. JGI-2019a. Taxonomy (NCBI): domain Eukaryota; kingdom Fungi; phylum Basidiomycota; class Agaricomycetes; order Cantharellales; family Tulasnellaceae; species Tulasnella sp. JGI-2019a. Next base: position 146,205 of record WSUE01000043.1, read on the forward strand.
CGACTTCTTGTTTTAGTTTATCGCTGCCGAAGTTGAGGACCTGATTTAGGAAGTTCGTCAGTAAACCGGCGATATGGTCATCGAGGAGAGAGTTTACGTACTGGTGGGAGACCAATGACCATTCCTCCTTGGAGACCGTCTGCGTAACCACGAGCCCTCGAACGCATGAGTTCTTGGTTGATAACCAGCTGTTTTGTCGGGAAAGTCATATTAGCATCATCCGGCTAGTAACATCAGTCGAGGGCTTGGAGCTCGCCTCGTGGAAGTAGTCAAACTAAGAAAACAGAATAGGAAGCTTGTCAATACTCGTATCGAGCGAAATTACAAGCAAGAGCGGGCCCACCTCTTCTGGCTTAACGATTCCGCCCATGAGCGTCAAGCCCTTGAGATGTTTTCCGGGACCCAAACGCATGGCATGAAGGTTCAACTCCGACATCTTGTCGATCACGCTCTGAGAGGGACGCTTGCCGTCGTCCTCCCTTGCAATCGCATCGGGTGTGATAACCTCATCCGTGAGCTTCCGCATGGCCTTTTGGAGGGCCCTGTGGCTCTAATTTCGAGGGTTCACATATCAAGACAGGTGCAGGGTGGATTGGATGAAGTGCGTCATACCTCCTTGTAATAGTGGCTGTGGAAACCAGGCGTCAACCACGTCGGCTCCGCATAGGGCACTCGGCTGAGCGCTCCTGGAGCATTAGCCTTGACGAGTGAAGTCTCTCCCTCGACGTTTGCGATATGGAGGCGCGCGTAACTGGGCTTCATGAGCACTTCATGCCTGTGAAGCTGGTAGAACGCATCGGTGGCATCTTGACCTGCGACATTGGGGTCGAGCAAGACAGCCAGACCTGTGACGAGAGGGTGCGAATAATTGGTGATGCTCAGTCGCTGGGATTAGAAGGCGTAGTGATGAGAGGGGAGCGTTACCTCCAGGGTGCATCCTGGCGAACTTGCTAACATCGTACACCTTAGCATCAATGATCACCCACTAGGAACATATCAAACCAGTTGTCAGCAGCAGGACAGACTACAAGCTGTATGATCAACATACCAGGTCGCCAGGTTGGTTGTGCTAGACGTTGAATGGCGCTCATCAGGACCGTTTATCAGGAGGGAAGAGCGAAACGTCGACAAACCTTGGCTACCTCCTCTCTTGACACCGCCTTGAGTTGCTTGTCGGACATGATGAGGATGAATACACAGTGTTAGGTGTGTGGTAAAACGGTGAGAAAAGGAGAGGTGGTAACAGGAGATGGGTAAGGCAAGGTTAGTTATAGATGGACCGGCACTGGTCGAGATTGACATGTTCAAGGGGCCAATAACCGGGCGCTTTCACATGTCGAAGCACGCGGGGGAGATTGCCTGCCCGATCCCTGATTCCCTTCCACACGCTCTCGATCAGTTGGGTACCTTCCACTGCCTTGTAACTGCGTTGGGGTGACGCTGACATGGTAGGAAGATCTCTCAGGAGCGGGCTTAGGGAACCAAGTATCCCCAGAAACCCCTACTATTGTACCACCACAATCCCTCATTACCGCGTACTTCCAGCCCTCCAAAGATCTCCCATGACACATCCTCCTCCGCCGGCCATATAAACCAGGATGAACGTGGCAGGATATTGAATACAAGGGGATAACCTTGGGATGACGCTCAATCCACCCCGCAACACCTGTCTGCCTCCCATGCGGGATGAGACTCCCCAATCCAACCCTCGTTGTTTCTATGGCCTATACATGGGAGCTGGTCCGCGGAATAAAAGTACTGCTTTATATGTTTATGGTAGTCGGGAAATCTTGCGAGGCCGAAAGGATGGAAGGTATCGCATCGACCTCAAGCAGTCTGGTTCGCATATGGCGTCCATCCAATTCTTGACAATTACACACAAGCCATGCTTTTGTTGACTAAATCACGGATAGATATCTGTCTCTATCACTGGACTTGTCAAAAGGCCTGTGATATTGAGTCAAACCCATTCTGGGTCCCAAATTACATGCACCGGGGCCTATATCTCATGTTTGTGTTGCTGGCTGATCCCCAGAGTAGAGGCGGCTTGGTAGGGGCACCTATATATAGCGATTTCCCTAACCAGACACGACTGCCTCCTGGGCACGTAAAGAGCCTAGGGCAAAACTTATGACCGTCTGGGCCAACCACTCACCCGGGAGATTTCAGTCAAGATAAGCTGGATAACTGGACCATCGAGTAAACAGTAGAAGCTCCTTATGCAGCATGCCGCTTTAGATTCTTCACCTCTCCGGACTTGTTGTCCATTTCGGCAATCCAATCACCATGAGCAGAATGAGGACAGTGGGTCACTCTACGCGCCATTAATATTAGCTCTCTACCTATGGCCAACACTCAAGTCTCCAACACAGCGGAGTCGCCTTTAATTGTAACAGCCTCGTCGGCATTTGACAGCCCACATACTAAAGCCCGGTTTGGATGAGCGCTTCATTTCCTAAACGCTTGGCGTCATAGAAATCGATATCCTTAAATAAACCTCCAGGGGATATATCTTGCAGAAAGACCATAGAGTTCTCTAAGGGCCTCTGGCACTTCTCTGATGACTTAAACGAGGCGATTGCGAGTTTTTGTGTTGCATAAACTGACACAAACTCCTTTCACGTGGGCACGGACGACCATCGAGGCTAATGGGAAACATATATAGGAGCGGGCGGGGATGACGAGGCATCATTGCAGATTGTTAAAGCACCTTGTCCCCCTCCACTGCGACGCAATCTATTAATTCGGCCAGCAATAGGTCATATCCAGGCAACGGAACTGGTTCTAAGTAAGCATTGTTAAAATAGTTCGACCTTACCAGTTCGAGAGCCGCCATTCATTACAGTAAGCAACTTAGCATCGCAAGATCAATTTAAGCGGATGCTGAACTGTGGCAATAACAACCCTAAAGACCACGCATCCACATAGAGTGCAACGCGCTTATTGTATTGCAATGGTAATGGCATCTCGTTAATCATCCCAAGTCGTGTATTTTGATTCCACTCCCTGCTACCAGGTCGAATAGATCCCCTCTTGGATCAGTTTACCGCTCTCGCCGAGCGTTTTGGAGACAAGGGGAGTCATGGATAGGACCAAATCATCAAAGACGTACCCGACGACATCCCAAACATCGGATCCGAGACGCCAGGGCTTTTAGACGTGGTAGAGTAAAGACAAGAAGTTCATTCCTAGACGTGCCACTGGTATTAAAACTAGCCTTCTGTAGCGACCACGGCGGCCACATTCAAAGTCATTGACCTGGGTTGGGGGCTAGATAGCTACTTCCCTGTGAAGTCTGCAACTCGTATCTTGTTGCGGGACGAGCATCAAAGTGTATGCAAGAAGCTCAAGGCCCACAGGACCACATATCATGAAACGGGAGCGGTAGTGGTCAGGAGGGAATTGGTATGTCGTCCATGTGTCCCCTTCGTCATTTCTTTCCGCAGTGTTCAATGTCAAAATGTCAGGCAAGACGGTATTTCTCTATTATCTCGCGATTGCCTTGATCATGGATGGTGAACCATTCGCCTTTCAAGTCAACGACAAATCTCTCTATCTCGTTGGGCCCTGAAGCTCTTATCGGCTTCAGGTGTTGGACTCGAACGCGGAGTTGCATTGCCCTCCTGGAGTGTTCCATAGGCCTCAGTCCACGTGTTATTTTGTCCATACTAAGTTGGCGGAGCTAGATGGGTGGCGGCAGTGGAAGAAGCAACGCGACGCGAAGATGTTCGCCATGGCACCGTTTGACTGGAATGAAATGTATTTCGTGGGGTATGTGGTGGATGGGGATGGACATCGGAATGTTTTTAGGACGCAAATTGAAAACCGCGCTATCAGCCCGGACGACTTCAACGACGCATTTACGCATTACGGCTCGTCTGTGCGTCACTGCTTTAAATTCGCAAGAGGCAAATCGGTTCGCGATGCCTGGGAGGGCGATATCACTACGATCCTCTACTACGTCCCCGACCTCGCGAACTTCGTTCATAGCGTCAGAATGATGCAGACTGACTGGAGCGAAGATCTCGCCTCCCGGCTCTTTTGCATCAATCCCAGCTCGAAGAGGCACTCCGTCGTGGGTGTAGCTACTCCGCGCATCGTTGGGAAGATCCAAGAAGTACTGCTGGTGAAGGACAACGCGAAACACTGGGAGATGTTCAATGCATTCAGGCTACATCCTGCCACGTTGATGACGGCTGGACGTCTCTGAAGAGGCCTTGTCATAAGGGAGTTATACCAGGGCTCTGGCACTCGCATTCTCGAGGCTCGTCGACTACCGGAAGCCACAAACGACAGTCACACGAGCAAAAAGAACAAACCTGAGGATTCGATCATTATTAATTTCCCATTCAGTCGCTCCACCTCTTCCAAACCCAGTATCGCACTACGGAGGAGAACCGTCGAGCTGAATGCGCTAGAGACGCCCAATAACCCTGCATTCGATGCTTTCTACATCGAGGGAGATGTTGTAACGCTTTTCCAGACGACCACCTCACAGCTGCGCTCCGTAAAGGCCTCGAGCCTTGACCTCACCTGAAAAACATTGAAGAGCAGCTTCAAGAAGAAGATGGACATACAGTGGCGACTGGTGGTTTTTGTCCCTTCTGACGTGGAGCCTGGCTGGCAGTGGGCCCAGCCCATTACCTTCGAGATGGAGGACACGGAGTGGCCCCACATGTCGCAATTTGTTGCTCCACTTCCGAGCCCCGATATTGCATTTCTTTAGGTCAGCTCTTCTGCAGTCACGGTCGAGATCACTATTGTACTGACCTGGCGCTGTATTGGCCGAAAGCCCCACTTTGGTTAGGAGAACAGTTGTGATACTTACTATTCGATAATGATTATACGATCACCTGGATTGCCATCATAGATTTGAGGTTATCGTGACTCTCTTCTCATCCCTTTCTTATTCACATGTAGTCCTATTTATTAGACTCGCTCATTGTACCTGCCGGTATAAGCATGTTGCAGTGCCTTATTCAGTCAGGCAGGCAGATCAAGGCTTGATTCCCAACCGGCTACATGTGTCAGCCGCAGGGGCCAGGCCTCTAATAACTGATTAGATACCTTTTCCTCGAATAATGTCCATGCCTTGAGTTGGCAAACGGTTTACGCTGACACCATTTCGCAGCGTTCGACAAGTGTTGGTATGTATCGACATTCGAGTAGAAATATACACGGCCACAGAAACGGCCCACGCCAAGGCGAAGTACAGTACAGTTAGACTTAGAACGGAAACCCCTCTCTTCAAGACGTTATGCCCCAGTGAGAACAGCGGTCCTTTTTACAGGCGAGCCTCCTTCGGCATCTTTCGCATGGCCTGGCGTACTCCTAGGTCACCCAGCACATCCTCCGCACCACCAAGCAAGGAATCGAACGTGACCGTGGTGTGATACTGCGAGGGGTTATTAATGAGGTCGTGTTTAAACACATCGGCCTTAGAATGCGCTCGACTTACGTGCTCAATCAACCGACCCATGCCTGTCTTGGTGATTCCGCGGCCTGATCGAAGAGTAAAGCGAATTGATGTGAGTGGGACTGGATCTCTGTTTTTCTCAGAGACATACCTCCAAATATCTGGACCGCTTCGTTGGCAGTCTCTTGAGCAGTCCTTGTACAAGTCATCTTCAAGAAGCCAATTTGCCTGAAAGGACATGGTAAGTGTCAGCCGGAAGTGTTCATCTTTGAAATGCATTGCGTGGGTCACCCTGCAAGATGCCTCGACACTTCTTTATAGCTCTGATGGATGATTATAGCGTTACGTCAGCCCAGTCTCAAAAGGGAACATGGAGAAATGCGAAAACGTGCCATGTTGTTCATCTGATATGTGACGGTCTCGAGCCAGCTTTGTAGGTATTCAACTCGCGCGATCATGTTCGCAAGCCTAGTGTGTAACTTGTCAATTAAATCATTCTGGGGTACCAAGCTGTCTCGACTTACTTGGCTCTGACAACTGCCTGAGAGATCAGAGGCTTGCCGAAGACCAGGCGTTGTGAAGTCCATTTCAAGCATTCCTCCACGACGAGCCGTTGAGCTCGTGTCGAACTGCAGCACATGACCCAGCCTACCATCCAGTGTAAGCATGCATGCTTCGGGTTTACGCAACTGAGACAGCGGGAAGAACCTACGTTCGTGGTTGAAGTTAGCAAGCATGACGATCAGACCGCCATCCCGTGGGCCGAGTGTATTCTCGACAGGAACTTTGACGTGATCAAAGGTGATGTAGGCTGTAGACACGCGAGGAACAACTTCAGCACAAGTATCTTGGCATTGACAAGGAGAAAGAATAATGGACTCACCGGTACCAGCGGTTGGAGAATACGATGTCTTGATGGGGGATGTCTCTACGCCTTCGCCACGTTCGATCAACATAACGGTAAATCCGCCCTGAATGGAGACTCCATTCAGTCGAAGTTCCAGAGTCGTGCAAATGACCGTGACGTACCTCCGTCCTGCATCCCACGGTGAAGTAGTCGGAAAACTATGGTATAAATGGCGGGGCGACGGTCAGATATGTCGCAGTCAAGTTGATACGCACTGTGAGCAAGTCTTACGTGGCCATCTATAGGGGATGGTGGTCAGCTTCCATTTCACGAGTATCAAAATTTCGGGACAACTTACTTGTGATCCACCTGTACGAATGGGACGAATACAAGGAAGGGTCAGTTCGCTGTTACTAGGATTGTTCCCAACGGAAATGCTGACTTCTTCGTCCCAGTCACAATCCAGTGTTTTCCTGGGAGGGCATAAGATTAGCTGAGCGATCAGAGCAATAAACACACAGGCGCGCACCATCTTCAGTGAGAGTTGCGGTCGTCTTGATTCCACTAACATCACTACCGGCGAAAGCCTCGCTGATGGCGAGGGAGATAAACTTCTTCCCTGCAAAGATTTCGGGTACGATTCTTGCTTTCAACTCTTCGCTCCCGAAGTTGAGGACCTGTTACGACAATAATATGAGGAACGCTGCAAAAGGTGGCTTAACATACGCACCGGAGGAAGACCAATGACCATTCCTGCCAGAATGCCATCACCATATCCTCTAACACCAATCCTAGAAATTTCCTGTGTAATGATCATCTCGTGGAAGTAGTCGAACTGTAGTCCATATGCAACATTAGGGTCGCTCAACTCTTTAAGGAATGGTGAGTCTGCATACCTCTTCAGGCTTGACGATCCCGTCGAACAGCACCTGCCCTTTCAAATGCTTTCCGGGACCGAGACGCATACGATGCAGGTTTTTCGCGGTCATAGCGTCGACTACGCTCTGAGATATACGCTTGCCATCGGCTTCGCGAGCTTGCCCATCAGGATCTATGATAGATGGAAATGATCGTCAGATTTGGCTAGCAATCACTCCGGCATCGCACATACATATGACCTCATCAACGAACTTCCGCATGGCCTTCTGTAGACTCCGGTGACTCTGGATGACAAAGTCAAATAGTCAATTTCGATCCTGAGGCCATAATCAGGTCTCGCACCTCTTTGAAATACGGCGAGTGGAAACCTTCTGAGAGCCATGCCGGTTCCGCATAAGGGACCTGCGAAAGTGCGCCTTGTTGAGGTGGGATGACCAAGGACTTTTCTCCTTCGACAACACCGATCTGTAGCCTGACGTATCCAGGCTTCTGGAGGACTTCCTGTCGGTGAAGAGAGTAGAAGACCTGTGTTGCGTCCTGTCCAGCTGTAAACAATCATCGGCATTAGCTTCCAATGATGTTTAAAGCGCTGTTTCAACAGAACGAACTTACCAACTTCATCATCGAGAAGCACATTCGAACCTGGTTGATTTTGAGGGATCCGTTAGGACTCAAATTGACCGGATATGTATCACGTGAAAATACGGACCTCCTGGGTGAAGGTTTGCAAACTTGGATAGGTCGAACACCTTTGCATCAATTATGACCCACTGAGAAGTAAGTCAACATCAGTAATGGTCTCGACCAACGATTTCGGGAATTTCTTACGAGGTCTCCCTTCTTGTTGTGCTGAAGTGTAAGATATCAGCATTCCGCGCTTAGTTTCGGGTGGACATCACCCGACAGACCTTGGCCACTTCATCCCTGCTGAATGTCTTGGTGGTGTTTGCCATGAATACAAGATGCAAGGTGAATGTGAGGAGGTTTGGACGGTAGTGAGAGGAAGGAATGTGGGTTTAAGACACGATGGGGGACGGTGGTTGCCGGTGAGAACCGAGATTACCGGATACCGAGAAAGCCGCTTCCGCTTCGCGTGAAAGTCTCACTTTCTTAATCTCCACGGAACTGCCCAAACTCTATTGGTGGTCAGTCTTCAGGCACAATGTAATAGTCCGAACTTGATTGGCCCATTGACCTATCCTCAATGAAGATCGTCTCAAATCTTATGTCGCCTTTCGTTCATGAGAAAATATCGTATTAATGAACCCCCCATTGCTAAAATATTGCAACAGTGTATTCAAAATCTGTGCTAGGGATGGGCTTGGGATCAAAAGTCTGCCCCTGACACATCTCAAGCCGCGGCGATCTGCCTGAAGAACGCCCATCGAGAACTGCCACTCTTATTCTCGGCGCTTCCACCCAACTCCTGACTTCCCTCTCCATCGCTCTTGAAGTAAGGGAACCCCCGGATCATCGGCTTCTGGCCTGACCGTTTTTGCTCCGCTTCCCACTCTTCGTCCTCGAGGTATTGGTCCACAGCGCGTTCCTCTAGCCCATTACGACCCATAGATCGCTTGGGCGACTCTTTCATCTCGGGGCCCATCGTATCATCATCTGCTAAGGATACGTAGGCTTTGGCGACACGGAAATCAAGTTCTTTGGTCACGAACTGGAGACGTTTGGCAGCCCGCTCCTTGGCTCTCTTCTCCATCCTTTCCAGCGCATCTGGTGGTGGAGGTGACGCGGGTCGGCGTGCGTTGGGTGGAAGTGTCAGCGTGGTTCGTGTATGGAGGAGATGCGGCGTAACCGATAGAGTGGATGGTGGGAGAGAGTTAAGTTTGCAAAGGAGTCGGCCCTATATTAAACCAAGAGTTAGCAAGTTGTTGGAGAGGTAGGTTCGAAACAGCACTCACATCAACACCGTATCTCAGCGCTATACCCATAAGTGTGTCTCTCGGCTTGATCCAATACTCTGTTTTGGAATAACCGGCAGGGGCGGATTGAGATACAGGTTGGTGTGGGTTCGGAACAGACGGCGGCGTCCCGGGTTCCTCTGAAGTGTCTTGAACAGCTGCAGCAATTGACCCAGCTCTCTCGGTATACTTGGGCAAGTCATCGGGGCCGACCTGTCCCTCATCCGGGTCGCTATCGTCATCCCCGTCATTGCCAACAACGAACACATCGTCGGCTTCTACCTCTCCCACTTTGAGTGCGGTCCGGTTCATTTCAGGAGCCGCATTGACTACGCCGACGCCCCCGAAGCAAGATAGGCAAGGATTGTAGGTCTTCAGGCGGGGGTTTCCGGCGTCACACCGCAAGCAGATGAGACGGTTGCAGCATAGAGTGACAGGTACTTTTGTCGAAGAGCTCGCTGGTATTGAGCTCGCGCAGCCAATGCAGAGATCCATGTTTGCAGGTAGAGGCGAGTTCAAAGGAGTGGTGGGAGGATAGGGTGGAGGTGCCGATCGGAGAGGACCGCTTACATCACTGGTTCGGCATCAAGATCGGACGCACCCTGACACTTCGATTAAGATACACTGCAATATGACTATTATATAGATTCTGCGTTGCAGTAATTCACAAGGAGGCATGAATCATCTATGACAACGCTCACCGAGGGCAGTTCAGCGTCAGTTGGGATGTAACCGAACTGCAAAAGTCTCTAGGCTGCACGCGTCTTCTGAGAGATGCGGCGCATTTAAGACGACTTGAGGGAGCCCGTTGGCGCTCTCCGTTCACGGGTGGCGGAGTCATGACGCACAAAAAAAAAGATACATACCATCTGTGGGCCGCAAAAGATTGATTCGAGCCAGGTTCGAACTGACGACCGCCTGTGTGTTAGACAGAAGTGATAACCAACTACACCATCGAACCATCATAATAAGATTGAGACCCTGAGTGGCTTTCAATATATACTTTCATAACCTCTTACAATCCACTACTTATGTTGAGCAACCACACGGATTGTCAATATATGTGTATATGTGGACTTAGTACAGTTTCAAACGGGCGCATATCAAGGGGGGGTGCTTGTGGGGTAGAGCGCTCAGAGACTCGCTAATCACAATGGGGACATCTTGTCATCCCATATCATTTAATCCATAAGCGGTATCTTAAATTATAAGCTGAACCCGCCTATGGCACCGGTGTGCAGAATGGAGGCCCGGGGTCGAAGGGGATCTTGCAATAACCTTGGAGATCTATCAATGATCCATGGTCTATACCACGGTTCGATGGTGTAGTTGGTTATCACTTCTGTCTAACACACAGGCGGTCGTCAGTTCGAACCTGGCTCGAATCAAGTTTTTGGGACCCATGTATCAGTGGCTACCTTTTGGCCTCTCCCTGAGGACGCAGAAGCACGAAGTTCTCTTGCGTCGTCAAGGACCGCACCTCCCGGACAATACACACAGCCTAAGATACCGTATATGACTCTGACTGGTCGTGCGATTGGATTGACGTCGTAAATAGAGGAGAGGCTAGGTGGATTGCCCCCGATATTGGAGGACGATACGTGGGCGTCTATAGGGTGACAAGCGAAGGATGGGAAGGACACCCATGGATTGCCGCTACTAGCTGATGTCTATCCAAGAGACCCAGTAGATGGCCCCATGATACAGAGGAAATACACCCAACACTCGTTGCCCCCGGCTTCGTCGCTTAGAATACTGGATGGGTGTCGTGGGCGTATGGTTGAATCTCGCGGAGGTTCGCTTGTGTTGCCAGAGTTGTCACTAGCGCGCCCCCTACACAACAGTCTGGCGTTCGTTGCAGAACAGACAAGTAGGAATAGTAGAGTATCTCGGGCAACTTGAACTTTAAGGGCTCAATTCATTAGGAGCGAAATGGACCCTGATCCATTTGGCATCAGCCGAAACTCAAATCGATTGCGATTGGACTGGGATGAGTCTAGTCGGAGCTGTAACCCGCTTACGCCCATACTCTACTCAGCTCTCGCTCTCTCTGACTGGATCCACTCACATCGAATCCGCCAGGTCACTCCAACTCTGTCAGACGCGCACATCTGGATTGAGCAGCACCTGCACTGTAACTTTCGCTCACTATCGCAGCTTCAGCGTCTCGTCGCCTGTACACAAAAAGAAAGTCAGGATGCCCCCAAAGAAGGCAGCTGCTGCTGAGAAGAAGATCTTGCTCGGACGGCCGGGCAATAACTTGAAGTGTGGAATTGTCGGTTCGTCCATATGCTCACTATGAATTGATCCATAACCGCCCGTGCACTTACTGAGCCTATCTCTCGTTAATAGGTCTTCCCAATGTCGGGAAATCATCGTTCTTCAACGTCCTCTCAAATACAGGTTGGCCCCTGATTGCCACTTCCTGAGAGTCCCCAGCTGACTCGTCATTTCTGTCAAGATCTTGGAAAGGCCGCCAACTTCCCTTATGCTACCATCAACCCCGAAGGTCAGATAGCGACCGCTTCGCGGTCTTAGAAGGGTTCTAACACGAAGATTGCACGAAACAGAGGCTCGTATTCCCGTTCCTGACGCGCGATTCGAATGGCTTTGTGATCTATATAAGCCAGCAAGCAAGGTCCCTGCGTTCTTGACTTGCATTGATATTGCTGGTCTAACAGCGGTATGTCCTCCCCTGTGCACCCACGTGAGCGCACCGCTCATCGTTTGGGGATTAACAGGGTGCATCAACGGGAGCTGGCCTCGGGAACTCTTTCCTGTCGCACGTTCGCGCCGTTGATGGCATCTTCCAAGTCGTTCGTGCATTCGATGATGCTGAAGTCATTCATGTGGAGGGAGAGGTCAACCCAATCAGAGATATGGAGATTATCAACGAAGAGCTGAGGTTGAAAGACGAGGATTGGTTGGAGAAGGCGCTGGCGAACCTGAAGAAGACAACCAGGGCCTTGAACTCAACTAGCCTGGCGGATAAAGCTAAAAAGGAGGAAATTGCTACCGTGGAGAAGATCTTAAAGGTAGTAAAGGAAGATAAGAGGGATGTGAGGAAGGTTGAGTGGAATAACAAGGAGGTACGTGGTCTTTATTCTTAGGCGCGCATATTCCGCTGATGGGCTCGATGGACGCAGGTCGAGATTGTGAATGAGCTACAGCTGTTAACGGCGAAACCTGTTATTTATCTGGTCAACCTATCCGAGAAAGACTTCATTAGGAAGAAGAACAAGTGGTACGTCGCGTGTCTCTCGAATTATCACCACTACTCATCAAGCTATCTGCAACAGGCTACCGAAGATCAAGGCATGGATAGATGAGCACAATCCCGGAGACCCATTGATCCCCTTCAGCGTTGCTATGGAGGAGCGACTTCAACCGATGAGTGACGAGGAGAAGGCGGAGGAGGCAACAAATGGGGCCGTCAGTTCACTGGGAAAGATCACGACAGCTGGTTATGCGGGCCTTCATGTAAGCACCAGGGCCTTAGAAATCTATATAATCACTTCACAACTAATCACAACTTCTCCCAGCTCATTCGCTACTTTACCTGTGGGCCTGATGAGGTACGAGCATGGACTATCCGGCAAGGGACAAAGGCACCCGCGGCCGCAGGTGTCATCCAGTGAGTCCAGTTGATTGGGATTCTTAACGCGATTGGCTGACCCAAGGTGTACCCCCCACCAGCTCGGACTTTGAGAACAAGTTCGTGTGCGGAGAAATCATGTCGTATGATGATCTAAAGGAGTATGGGAGTGAGGCGAACGTCAAGGCGGTCAGTTTCGCAACCAACTTTACTCCCATCCATCATCTTTCAGAAGCTCGTTCTGACCCTATACTATTGATTCCAGGCTGGTAAGCTGCGGCAGCAAGGCAAGCCGTACGAGAGTAAGTTAAATATAAGCTCGTCCGTTGAGCAGGCACGTCCTGACATTGGCCCCTCCTTTATTAGTGATCGACGGTGATATTGCGTATTGGAAGTCGGGAGCATGAAGCGTGTTCTTAATTCGCCGTGGTGATATACGTACTATTGTTCTGACGATTGACCCTGAAATGGCCCAGGATCACATGACCTAGCTCTGAACTTGAGTAGTCCAAACACCGACGCTCATTCTGCCTCGTTCCTCCGTCTCCTCTCCCATTTCTCACCCACCCCCATTGTTCAGCAAGCGTCGTCCGTCATCTTCTCTTCATCGCTACACACGCTCTCACACCATATTCATCTCTTTTCATTCCATTAGAGTGTAACAACGGCCAACACTACCAGTCCCAACTTCAATCCACTGTTCCGACCACCATCAACAACCACGTATCTTCACTTACGAAGTCTTAATAATGATTGGAGGCAGACGAGTGAGTGCTCTCTCCGATTCGCGCTTTTCACCGTCAAATGGGGGGAACTCGCCACCTGTGATCGTGTTGTTCGTGTTCGAATCACCAACAGCAGATGTTGAACACCATTTTCTTCTCTCTCTCCCCTCTCGCAGCCCGCTCGAAGAATCAAAGTAGCCAACGACGAGAATCGGAATGCAAAAGTTAATACTAGCTCGAGTTCGACTAATGTTGTCGTCGCGTCCGCCAAAGCATCTGTTGTCGCGAGTTCGACCGGAGCTGTACGCTCTGCCCTCGGTGAGCTGAGCAACAATGTACGGAGAGGAGTTGATGGAAGGTTGGGCAAGGGTAAAGCCACCGGCGACGCGGTCGAGAAGCCTGCACCAGTCGTTCACAGGCGCTTGTCAACAGCAGTCAACACACAAAGGACATCGATAGCATCACGCCTCTCCATCTCGTCGAAACCTTCTGTTCGTCCCGCTCCCGCACGTAGCGCCTCCGTTAACATCACAGGTGTCATTACTCAAAACGCCAATGGCGCACCTGTCCGTCCGCTACCATCGCGTGCGCGTACATTGACCGCGTCAAATCTTGCTGCTCCACCAAAGCCAGCGCCAGCAGAAGATGTTATGGAGATTGAGGAAGTTGACGAAGGAGGAGATACTGAGCTTGACGAGCCCAAACAGGCTGTTATGGAAGTGCTAGAGGAAGCGGACGAGGAAGAGATCGAGGAACAAAAGGGTCACGCGAAGGTCACGCGACAGCGGAGCGTGCAGATCATCGACGTCGATCAGGTCGCAGAGCCCGATGAGGATGATTGGACTTTCGCATCCCCTGCCACCAACGCGAGGTATCAAGCTGCTGTAGAGGAAATCCGTGCGACATTCAAAGATGAGATTGATGAATTTGACATGACGATGGTTTCCGAGTACTCGGAGGAGATCTTCGAGTATATGGCGAAGCTTGAGGTTAGTGGATATCGGACAGCTCGATCATAGCTATCATTCTAACATTACTTCCTATTGTAGGTTGATTCTATGGCCAATCCAACGTACATGGATGGTCAGACCGAGATCGCTTGGGACATGCGCAAGACCCTTGTCGATTGGCTCCTACAAGTCCACCTTCGATACCATATGCTTCCGGAGACCCTCTGGATCGCCATCAATATTGTAGACCGCTTCCTATCTCGTCGTGTTGTTTCTCTGGTTAAGCTTCAGCTCGTCGGCGTAACGGCTATGTTTGTTGCCAGCAAATACGAGGAGATCATGGCGCCTTCAGTGGAAGAGTTTTCGTTCATGACCGAGAATACATACTCTCGCGAAGAGATTCTCAAGGGCGAGAAGATTATCCTACAGGTGTGTTTCCATCTCTTAGCTCCTTTCGGGCATGCCGCTGACTTCACCCTGCGATAGACCCTAGAATTCAATATCTCGGCCTACTGCTCTCCTTACACCTGGGTTCGACGTATCAGCAAAGCAGACGATTACGATATCCAAACGCGTACCCTATGCAAGTTCCTCATGGAGGTGACACTCCTTGACCACCGCTTCCTCCGTGCGAAACCTAGCTTAGTTGCTGCAATTGGGATGTATACTTCCAAGCGAATGCTCTCAGGATCATGGGTGCGTTTCCATTCTTCGTCACTCCTGACAGCATCTAACCCATTTTCTATTATAGGACGAAGCGTTCATCTTCTACTCCAACTTCAACGAAGAGCAGCTAGTGCCTGGGTTCCATCTCCTTTTAGAAAACCTGGCCGAACCGGACTTCGACAAGGGGTTCGTCTGCAAGAAGTACGCCAACAAGAAGTTCCTAAAGGCCAGCCTGTACGCGAGGGACTGGGCCGTCAACTATCTCCAGGAATCCAGCGTTTAGAACCCTCATCACTGTACATTACTGTCACCTCGCTGTCCTAGAGTGATTAGGTTTACACCGCAGGGAGGTCAGAACCGCGCTCAACTTCTTCGTCACTGCCCAGCCAATCTCTCGGCCCCACAGTCCTGTTTGCTTTCACGTCTGCTATCCCTCACGCTCGCTATGTAGCACATACTACCAGGTATAACGTTCCTT
The DNA here is from genome assembly GCA_019633535.1 of Tulasnella sp. JGI-2019a. Classification (NCBI taxonomy): domain Eukaryota; kingdom Fungi; phylum Basidiomycota; class Agaricomycetes; order Cantharellales; family Tulasnellaceae; species Tulasnella sp. JGI-2019a. The sequence goes on from WSUE01000043.1 coordinate 161,674, forward strand.
TTCTTGCATCCTTTTCGGTCTCTGTCTCCTCCCATCTCAGCTTTGTCTTCTCCCGTCTCAGCTTGTTCTGCTTCTGCCTCTGTCTATCGGCAACTGTTTTATTATCGATCTCTTGCATTGTTTAACTACTCATTTTGGCTAGGTCTGAACATCATTTCAGTCATTCTTTTGTCTGATGAGCTTGGCGGATTGCGGAGCAGTAGACAGTGGAGAATGCCTTTCAGATCTCGATTCCCCTGGATTTTCACAAGATTTCGATTCCAACTACACCTATCCTCCTAAGCGGAGGCATTCAGTCATCAACCCAGCTACATCCCAGACTTTTATACCAATGCAGACAAGAGATCGCGTACAGGTTTATCTTCACTTAAATACACCTATAAAACCTCCATTAGCCGAGGAGACTCGGAACAGCAAGAATCTACGCCCTCGTACAACCCTTGAGCAACGAATTGCCAGCGCCCAAGGCGACCATTATAACGGCGTCTGCATCGCGATCGCGAACGAGGAATGGAGGAAGCGTTGGTCGCGACTTTGTCTGTTGCCAGCTGCAGAAATAGAGAATGCTGCTCCTGCTGGGGTGCCCGAGGAAGTTAAAAAGCAACAAACTGCCGCTGAGCTCTGGAGAGCTGGTGACTCTGGATTTCAAAGAGATGAAGTAAATTTGACTACGTTAGGTGAGCTTAATTGTGATTTGACGCGATATTTCGACGTATGTAACTAAACAAGCGGGTGGGCTAAATATATGTTAAGGGGAAGCCGAGAGCACAGTTGGGCTGGCCTCTGAGTGGCTTGAATTAGATTCACCTAACGAATGTGTTAGACTGGACTCAGAATTGGTGAGGATTGATGGATAAAATGAAATGACTAATGTCGGTCGCTGACGCGGTTTTGGGTGCAGGCACTTCGTCAAGAGCTCACATATGCATCCTACCTGAACCTCGGGGCGGTCATCCTCCCGCCGCCACGAAATAGGAAACACGTCGCGGACTACGCGCGTGCCATCAGTGGCTGCTTCTCCAACACTCCTCCTGCAGTCAGCGCGTATCTTCACTTGTCTGTGCGCATACCTGTTGGGAGGGTCTCGGTGCAAAGCCCTGCCGGAGCGTCCTCGAAGACCGGAGCCACCACTGTGGATGACACGACTGAGCTGAACCCCTCCGATATGTGGGAGATGTGGGATGTCATAAAGACTGTCTGCGGGTATAACCCGCGATTGACTCTTAGTGAGCGTGTTTCGCGATCCCGTGACTTGTCTCCTAATCTCTCGGGTCTAGCTCTCGATTTTGGCTCGAGCCTTCTACCCGACTCCAATGAGCTAGCGAGATGGAACGCTGAGCCACTACGAAATATCTTCCTCTCAGCTACATCGTTTATCTCTAATAATCGTGGATACCCCGTACTACCGAAAGCCACACAAGCCCTCCTCCGCGACTTGATGAAGGTATGTCCCATAACTTCTCATCGGCATGGATTTTTTTTTAGATGATGATGCGTCGTGTATTCACCTAGCATCGGCCAGGTATTATTTTATCTGAAACCGATCAAGCTATTCATCGAACGGGGGGTGAGCTCGCATACCAACAATATGTTCGCTATCTCGAAAAGACGAGTCCCACAGTGACTGCGATGGAGACCGCTGGGTCTGTCGAGGCGTTCGCTGAGGGTTACTGGGATTACCTGCAAGCACCGTTACAGGTATGCCCTCTGGATGGCCTTGAAGCTAGGCGCTGAAAGGTTACGATGTGGACATAGCCTCTAATGGATAACCTTCAAAGCACGACATACGAGGTCTTCGAGAGGGATCCAGTAAAATATGCCAAGTACGAGCAAGCCGTGTATCTTGCTCTGAGCAACAGGCCCCTCGACTCCACTATGTGAGTGCTTGCTGATTCAACCTCATTGGGAGTTGTGTTTACAAACTAGATGCTCGTCTCACCAGAGTCATATGCGTGGCTGGTGCGGGCCGCGGTCCACTTGTATCCGGGTGTTTACGCGCTGTCAATCGGTCTGGCAGGAAAGCTAGGATATACGCTGTTGAGAAGAATGCCAGCGCATTTGTAACGTACGTCGTCACCATGGCTTACGACCTGTATAAAACCTTACTCCTGTCGGTCTCGCTTAGGTTACAGGAGCGTCGAGACTCCGAATGGGGATCCCTGGTCCAACTTGTGTATGGTGACATGAGGACGATTATTGTCCCAGAAAAGGCAGATATCTTGGTTAGCGAGCTCCTTGGCTCCTTTGGGGACAACGAGCTGAGCCCTGAATGTTTGGATGGTGCAAATCGTTTCTTGAAAGGTTCACAAAATGAGCGGACTCCACATATCATGTTATGCTGACACGTATTCCTATAGATGACGGGATATCGATTCCATCCAGCTATACGGCTCACATGGCCCCATTATCATCCTCGAAATTATACAATGAAGCCCGGGGTTTGAATGGGGATACGAAAAGCATGGAAACACCATATGTCGTCATCTTCCAGGCTGTCAATGAACTGGCTGTGGAGCCGCAAGAATGCTGGGAGTTTGAACATCCACGCAAGGGCGCGATCCTCGATTCTAATGGTAGGCGAGATCAAACATCAACAACAAGACGTGGTTGCTCACTCTGGTCTAGGTCTCCCATACACGAATAGTCATAATACGCGCTCAGCTCGCCGAACTTTCCGGATCCCTCACGCTGGAATCTTGCATGGCCTTGCCGGTTACTTTGAGGCCCACTTATATGGAGACGTGGGACTGAGCATACACCCTCAGCGCAAGGACGCTATATCACCAAACATGTTGAGCTGGTTCCCAATTTTCTTCCCGTTCAAGGTTGGTTGGTGCCCTATAAACATCGCATGGACTCTTCGTTAATTTGACACCTTTGTATCTGTTTTAGGAGCCGCTATATCTCCCGGCGAATGCAGAGGTTGACGTGTCCATTTGGCGGGTCACCGACAAACGAAAGGTGTGGTATGAATGGTTCGCCGAATCATTCTACCGGGTTCCGGTCTTACCGCCATTGCTGCCACCCAAGGCAGCTCAATCGCCACTGTTACCGGATTCCACTATCGAGGAGTCAAATGTGTTGCCGCCGAGCCCCATGGTAGACGCACATTCTACCTCTGATAACCAATCCCTTACACAGACGCAGTCTGCGCTGAACAAACAGAGCTCAGAGAGTCGTTTAAAAATCGGTCAGACCGGGCTACAGAATCCTGGCGGTAGAAGCTCTTGGATTGGGCTGTAAATATTATGCAAGAATTTGAAAGGTGCAGAGATATAACGAGACGACCCTTTGAGGCCCGCTTCATTCATCATTACGAGCCGTCTTGACCGTTAAAGACCTCACGTTGATCATGTCGCCGTTACCCCATTCCAAACGACTAGAACACCGGAGAGATCGAACTCCCCGGTACCAGTTCAAAATCCAAGTACATTAGTTTCGGTTGTGCGTAGTAATGTATCGTGATCTATTTACATAAACGAAAGATAATCATTTCAACGAAAGCGATTGATGAGGACACGAAGTCCTCTAGTCCGTAGGAGCCAATACCATGCAGATCCATCAGTATGGCTCATCCCAACAACTTTACATCATCCAACCCCTCCTTCTTATCCTGTGTCCACGAGGAACTTGCAACTCCTTGCGTCGGGGGCGGTGGCAGCGGCTCGTCATCATAAGACCTCTCCGTTCCGTTCTCCTCTTCGTCTTCCAACAACCACCTCTCCACGGTCTTCCCCTTCCACTCTGACTTGTTCAAACTGGACACCTCCCCAGCTTCTAATTGGCCAGCAGCCGCGTCATCCCCCTCCGCTGCTACAATCTCCTCCTCATTATGTTGTACCTCCTTCACGACCTCCAACTCGCTCCTGAAATACCACCGGATGCCCACGGGAATCAACACTGCGACGACGACGCTAGCAAGTCCGAAGAAGTTGCGCCAGGAGATGAGATGGAAATCTTTAGCGCTGGTCATGTCATCTAAACCGGAGCCGATGGTTGTGTGGATGACGGTGACGCCCATGATTCCGAGCCAGGTAGAGACAAAGAAGGGCAGAAGCGTAATGCCAAGGTGAGGACAGAGGACATTCACAACCCAATGCGGTGGGAAGGGCGCGATCCTAAGGAAACATGCATGAAGGGAAAATGTTCAGTCAGGTTCATGTTAAAGGCTGTATGATTCGGGTGGAATTTTACTTGCCTGAGCACGATGAGGAATGGGATCAGGTTCGCGCGTTGGGAGTCAATCTTGGTCGACCAGGCGTCAAGTCGTGCTTTCCATGTTGGGAGGGCAAGTAATGCAGGTCCGAGGGCAGCACCGATAAAGTAACATAACGTAGCACCACTTGCGACGCACTGTAGCCGGAATTGTTCAGGGAATTAGCCACTTGAAAGTTTGGCTAGTGTTAATATAAACACGTACCGTGCAACATAATGGGATTGCTCTAGCAGGCCCCCACACCGCTCCGGCAAGTATGCTCATATACATCGACCCAGGTAAAGAGAACGCCTGCAAACTTTGAATGGATTTTTATCAGTTTTGTATGCACTTTACATGATCTAATATGCACCCACAATAAATAGGTGATCACGAAGCATAGGACCATCCGAAAGGGGTACATCGACCTGTACTTCTGCAAGAGCGCGTTCAACTTCTGCAGTTGTTCAAACGAGCGGGGTACTTGGAGATCAGGTCTATCTGCCCTAAAATCCATATTAGAATATTCCATCTTGTTAGCAGCCTGAAGTTGATATGGAGCGGTCGATTCAACTCACTCCTCTAATGTTGGTAACGCGAGCTTCAAAGTACCCCATAGTGCAATCGTGCACACTACGAACAAGATCGCCATCTTTATGCCAGCCCACAGCAGTTTCCGTCTCGTCTCCTTTGAGTTCAGACCTGCGTTGTTTGAGGAAGTCGAGACTGCGCCGTAGCGTCGTACGCTCTCCACGTCGTCGGCCGGCATCTTGCCCTTTGTCAAGCTCGAGGTCTCGTCGTCGGCAGATTTCGAGGAGTAAAAGTGATTGCGCATGGAACGAAGGGTGTAGGAAGAGAGTCGAGAGCTGGGTCGTGGCGTCTCGATGAACGCATTGCCTGTTTGGTCAGGACCGGAATTCGAGGCTGGCTCCATTATTGCTGTTGAGTTGTGCGTATGAGGACAGGAGATGGTTTGGTCTTGCAAAAGTAACGGATGAAAGCAGGCCGGCCTGACGTCGTAGGATGTCCGTTGCACAGTAATATAAGGAATGGTCAGATGAGGAGAAAGGGGCAAAGCCGAGGCAGTGAGGGGGCCGAGGTAACAATCAGCAGCAATTTGACATCGACGTAAGCGTATCACTCAGCCGGGATTGAAAGCTTCCCACTCTGCCAGCCTCCCAACTATGGCATCCTCCCTTAGAACCGCCTCGCGAGTATTCCGACTTAACCGCAGAACTATTATCTCCCGAACCTATGTGTCTGCACCTCCAACCGTAGACCCGTTGCCAACAACACGCCATCAACCCTCGCTCAATGCTGCCGACTTTCCACCAAGCGCAGACCCACAACTAGACGGCTATCCCGAGCTGCCAAGTACTTCGTACCAATACAGAAGCGCAAAGGGATGGGATGATGTTCAAGACCGAAGGAACATTGGCGAGCTGGTAAGTGTTGTCCAGCTGCCTCGGCTCTCCCGTGCACTAGCTCAACATATTTGCTAACTATCGTTCTGAATGCCACTTTTTAGGTTCCCGAGGAATACGAGGCTCTATCAATGTGGACTCCTGATGCACCAGTAATGACTGCACCTTCCGACGCAGTGAGACAGTTGATAATTGCTGTCATGGGTTTCGTTGCATTCGGCGTCGCTGTCAAAGCTGTCACACCCGAGCGACCAGCTGTGCCGAGAAGCTATCCATACGATGGTCTTGTGAAGGAGCTGGGTGGTATTGAGGAAAACAAGGTCGGTCGGATCGAGGACATTCATTCTTAGCCCCTGAAAGTGATCTCTGCTCCTTAAACGCAGGCGATAGCTGAGCCGATTGAAGGTGACAAGTAGTTGTTCTGCTTTGGCAAGCAGTCTGTCGCTCGCCTTCCATTTGCTGCAATACCCAGCCCCGAACTGCGCAATACACTTTCTTGTGCGATTAATGCAAAGCTCTGTTCCCACATCGTCCCATTGCACACCGCGAATATGGTTACTTCAGGAAAGGATATGTGCTCGCCCTTGCAAGCAAGAGCAATCGTACGAAAGTGGGACATCACTTTTTCCTCTTTTGTTTCCCTTTCGCTACATCAGGCACATACGCCTTCTCATCTGTTGCGGAGCCAGAGCCTGAAGCCTCGCCCTCGATAGCTTGTGGAACGTCCTCGGGCTCCTGTCGAGCTGAATTAACAGCGCCCTTCATTCGTGGTCGGGGCCTTGGACGAGGTCTCAAACTTAATGCTGCCGCTCGCTCTTGATCATCCATTTCTGAGTTGCTGGCCTTGTCCGCTTCCTTGTCTTCATCTGTCCACTCCTCGAGGACCTTTCTTTTCTTCCTCGCCGCAGGCTTCTTCACCTTCTTCTCAACCACAGGGACAACCGACGATCCGCGCTCAACCGCCTTCCCCTTCCCCTTCGTGGCAGTCACCTTCCGCTTTTGCTTCTTCTTCACAGTCATCTCTTCTTCCTCATCTTCTTCAGTAGTTGTAGCGTTCTTCCGCTTCCTGAAATCACTCACGACCCTCTGCAATCGCTTGCTCGCATATGCTTGACTTCTCTTCGGCGCAAACGTCCCCGATCCCGCCGAGATGTCGAAGAACGCATTAAGGTTGGATTGCTTGTTGATAGCGTTCATTTGGCCACGCTGTCCCACCCGCTTGACAATAGGCAGAAGGGTCTCGTCTACTTTGCCCTGGGACCAGCCCAGTTCTTCTCTAAGGAAGCTGGTTCCCGGATCGTACATCAGTTAAAGGGGCCAAGGAGGTGAACGGAAGGAGAAGGGGACCTACTTGCGTAAACCGTCAATGTCCGGTAGCGCCCACTTAAACTCTTCGCGAGAATCGTCTACGGCTGGGTGATAGTACGCATCACGCTACGAGTTCAATAGAATTCGGTCAACATAGCTCGAGTCTGGTAAGGGGAGTTTGCAAACTTACGACGACGGGATTGGGCCAGTCTTCAGGCAGATACAAATCTTTGAATTTTTTCTTCTACAGGTAGGGAAGATGCCTCTTAGCAACCTCATCCAAAATCGGGAAAGCAAAACTTACAAATCGCTTCCGGAACTTCGTGCCACTCTCCTTCTCCCCGTCCTTTCCACTTTGAACCTTCGCCCACCATTCCCTGAAATGCTTCAACGACTCGATGCCGGCTTCCTCGTCTTCCCCACAACCACCACGTTCAAACTCTTTCAAGATTTCCATGGCCACAACTGGCCCAACACCAGCCAAACCTTCCACGTAATCGCTCCCCAGCAAGTAAGCCAAGTTCACGAGTTTCTCCCTCCCTAATCCCAATTCACGCTGCAAATCCGAGAGGAGGTAGACTTCCACGGTCTTGGATTGGTTGAACATATTTCGAAAGACCCGTATGCCGCCGAAGAGGAAAACATCGGAGTCGTCGGTGATAATCCCATCAACAAGGCCCAGCTGGACCAGCGTGGCGCACTGTGCCTCAGCCTCCATCGGCGCAGTGACATATGGGATGCCGAACAGACGGAGCATTACCTATTTCCGCACGACTCAGTACATATGCTATTACTTGGCCGAATACAGGACGTTCTAACCTTGATTTGTCCAATCATCTGCTGGGTGACGTCCTCCGAGTCTCTCATCGCCGCTTTCTTCTCCTTATTCAGTGCGAGGATCTCGTTGTCGACTTCCTTCCTCGCCGCGTCTAGATCCTGGCCCTTCACTTGCGAGATAAAGGCGGCAAAATCGCCCTCCTCGGCATTGATATCGATCTCATCCGCGGCGTCAAAGTCTTTCGTGTGTGCCTTCTTGGGTTTTGGTGGTTCGACGGATGCTGAAGGACCAGCCATTGGTGCGATCAGTTCTGGCGTAGGAGATCGAGACCAGTCTGTGACAGGATCCTCGTCACCAGCACTGTTATTATCGATGACTGATGAGGCTTTACAGGGAGTGAAGTTGAGAAGTGGCGGCGCATCGGCGTGCAAGGTTGAGGTTCTGAGAGGGTCACGCTTTGTCGAAGCCGATAACACTACACTAGATGCCGTAGCTTCAGGAGCCTCGATAAGATCATATCCTTTGGCGACAGAGACTATAGGCTTCTCCTCAAACTGCGATGTCCTTACAGAGGCGGTTTCTATTGACGACTTCGGCGAAATGTGTGCCAAAGTACCCTTGAGATCCATCTCTGTTTGAGGTGCGTCCGCGATTCGGAATGGCTGAACAGCTGGGACAGGCTGAATAGTAGCGCTGGGGTCTTCTGGCGTCCATGTTTCGATCGGTGTCTTTTTCAAGTTCAGAACAGCAAAAGGAGCCGGAACGAACACTTCCATTCCATCATCCGAACCACTGTCCGGACAGACGACAGACTGCGCTTTAGCAGATTTTCCGCCCGCGGGAACTGTGGCGATTACTGGAGGCCCCGGATTTACTTCTTCCATGTCATCCGAATCGGAATCTTGCATTATGGCGTCTTCACCAAAGTTACCCAAAGATGATTCACCTCGAGACGTCGATTCGATGACTACTTCCTCCATGCTCCCTTCGTCATCAGAGTCATTCGACGAGGGGTCCACAGAAAACCCAGCCGAGATGCTTCTCGGAGCACCATATGCTGTTTGGGCGGTTGATTCCTCCTCATCATCGTCCAATAGCATTGTCGGGAGCCCAAAAAGAAGAGACGCGGCCTCCACCCTGTTCAATGGAGGTGCATCTCCGGCCGAAGATGTAGTTGATGCAGTGACTTGCATAGGCGGAGCTACTAGGTTCTGAGGTGGCAAATCATATAGATCACCGTCAGAGTCGTCCATGACCATGCCAGAAACAGGAATATGTCGTGCGTTCCTTGCTGAAGTTATCCGTGACGGCCCGGCCGTGAATCCGTCCTGCTGCCCTGGGCTTCCCTGTGCGGTCATCTGAAGCGATTCGTTCATTGCAATCTGAAGCCCCGCATCATCGGCATCATCAAGAGACTCTCGAAGAGCGATCAACGTGGCCGGATCCATGCCCACCTCTTCCCACTCATCTTCGTCACTTTCAGGCTTGTCGCCATCAATAAAGAGCGGCTTGGATGGCTTCGGTTGTGGCTTTGGTCTTGAGGGCGGATTCTTCTTCGGACTCTGTCGCTTCGCGATGGCTGCCAGCGCCATCTGTTGCTGAAACTCCCGTAGATCTTTATCTTGTCTGGATACGCGAACTTTAGAGGGCGACTTGGTCCGCCTTGGCGATGATCCCTCTTCGTCGCTATCGCTCTTTGCATCAATCTCGATAGGCTTGCTCTGCGTGCCTTCATCTCGGATGCCCAGGACCCATCCACCCGTAGCACCATCATTCCTTATGAGGCAGTATTCCCGGTTCCTTTCGCTCGCGACGCGGACAGGGATGGTGAGGTTAGCCTTGCCGACCATACCCGTTGTGACAAGCAGGGTCTGTGTGAGGTTGTTCCGCTGCTTCAAGTTCTGAATCTGAGCCTTGGAAAAATCCAATGGCGTACCTGCCGTCCTCAACATCGTCTGCAATCGCTTGTGAGACGTCTGACGAGATTTGAGTCGAAGGTCACCGATAATTTCGTATTGAACCTCCGTGGGGAGCTCCCGGAACGCTTCTGAGTTGACATCGAAGTCCTCCGGTCGTATGTCGTCGATGAACGCGCGTAGTTCCTCTTCCGTCGCGAGTCTTGGGTCTGGGATGGCGGATGAGGTGGCTTGCGCGACGGCCGCATCAAGATCAATCTCTGGGAGTTTGTAAGGATCGTGATCTTGCCACTTGTTTCGACGCGCCTTTTCAGCACTGTTCTTCTTGGTGCTGGAGGCGGCGGATGGCCCGTCCGTGCCTTGACCATCTGCGACATGCTCTGATGACTTCTTTGCAGGAGTTCGAGGAGGCGCATTTGGTTCAAGGTCTTCGAGGTACACGGCATCGTCATTGATAGACACTTCAATATCGTCTTCCGGAATAACCTTGACAGTCTTTCGACTTGGAAGTTCCAAACGATTGTTATTAAGCAGCAGGGAATGATATGTCATATAAGAATACTTACCCTTGCGCATGAGCCGCGTGGTTCAAAGCTTCGCGACGCAGCTGAGCAGCCAGCAGTCTCTCCGCGACGCGGGCGTGACTGTCTGCAGCCCCACTCTTTTTCTTACGTCGTTCATTCTATGAGAAGTGAGAGATGAGAAAAATAATTTTAGACGTGAGCATGAAGGAACTAGCTTGCCAGAGTTGACCTCTTTAGCGCTGGAGCACCTCCATCGAACACGAATACGGGCTTGATGCCATAATAGAGCAACTTGCAAATACGTCTCAGGAAGCCCAGTATATGCGCGTTGACGAGCCCACGACCGTCTTTATCACGCATGGTTGCCTGGAACTGATAGATCCAGATACTCGAGTCGATTGCCATAGTCTTGCCTTCCATCGTCTCGAGCCTTGTGGTGGGATAGTCAGCAGATGCCCCACTAAGGCAGTGGACTGCGCACTGACAAGACCGGTCTCCCTACTGGGCCAAGGAGGCTCCAAAGCTGCTTGACTCCCATGGCACAAACAAATATTTCGAACACAGAGGGCGAGGAACGGGAAGTGGTTGCGGCTATTAAAGTCGCTTGTCCGGATTGAAATTCAGGGTTTAATCACGTGATGTAAAGGGCGCCTAGCGTAGCGCTCAAAGCTTGGCCAGAAGCAGTTTTGAGCAAAAGGTACAAGGGAGCAACCCGGATTATCTACAAATCAGAGAAATAGCACCCAGTGTGACTGAACCATCAAATAAGAGGACATCCACCCTCTCTGAGAACGGATATCGCAAAATATGCTGGACGTCACAGGTGGCGTAAGAGTGATTGAATTAAAAGGTGCTATTCCACTCTCGGGTACACGTGCACCTTAGATGCAAATGAAATGCCACCGCATTGAACGCTGCTGAGAATGTGTACGTGCGTACACATTCGCCCCTACTTTAACTGCTCCAACTTGATTTTGATCGTCACCTAACCAACCATCTCCCACTATCATCCCCTTTGCTTATCAGGATGGTTGATACAAGATACGCAACAGACGGAGAAGCGGTCTATTTTGAGGTATGTTATCCGATGATTTTGTCTTTCCATACTGAAGCAGCCACCATAGATAAACGGCGAGATCTTCATTTGCGATCCCAAGCTATTCTTGGCCTCGAGTTTCTTTTCGATGTTACTACGCAACTGTCGGGGTACGAGGGAGGAACCAATCTCCATTGATGGTGTGACGGCCGAAGAGTTTTCAGTCTTCGCATCGCTTCTGCATGGTCGAGAGACGTGAGTTCGGTCTTCCGTTCTAGAAACTCCCTTATATGTTTCTAATCTATGCACCTACATCTGACGTACCCGGTTTCAGGCCCACCGATACTCAAGGCCTCGACCAAGAAAGATGGAAGATCATTTATCGCCTTTCCGAACTCTGGAGATTCCAGCTCATTCGTCAATTGGCGCTCGCAAACCTCCAGCAACCGGGGGATGCAGATACAAACCCGTTGTCAGATTTTGTTGAAGGGCCCGTCGACGGTGTCGCAAAAATTCTACAAGGGATGGGCACAGGGCTAGCAGTTGGGGTTGGTGGAGCTGTCCTCCTGCCGTTCGCCATCGCCAGTCTCCCCTTTGTGGGAATTCATAAAGGGATTCAGTGGTCCCGTGGGAAGAAGTAGTATTCACGAGAGTCTTTCCAGATGGCAAAGCGAGGAATTAAATGTCAAAATTTATCCAGTCACTCGTAGGGTGTGATAAGTCCATCCCACCGCAAATGAGTAAGGTGCACGATACCGCTCTATACCAGCCTCCCCATTTGGTGCCTTCGTGATGTTTTATCTGTTTGAAATGTTGTGGATCAACTGGACCGTCATTTACAGCCACCATTTCATTTCGCGTCCAGTCTCTTTCCGTGATACTCGTACCAGTCATATACTACCGCCGAGTGGGCCAAACTAATGTAGTGAGCGCTGGCCTCGTCTGGAAGGCGGGATGAATTTGTAGCGATTCGTTTCGTTCACCTCACTCGGGTCGCGAGCTTTACCAGTCAACAAGACATAAACTACCATGGCCTCGAAGCTCGCCTGCCATTCCCGCGGCAAAACGCCAAGGCTTTATAGAGCCGTAGGTCTCGAAACGTGTTAGTCATATCATATCACAGTCATCCATACCCGGCGACCTGTCACCTCACATCATGTGCCGTGTCTACTCATCAAGCGCAGTACTCTATCTAACCCAGTTATGAACACCGAGAAAGAAGCGATGGGATCATTCGCTAAATCCGTGTGGACCATTAGGCTCTTCTAAGCCTCAGTTTAGGTCAAGTCCACATCTTGGATAATTTTTTGCTTTAGGCGAGCGGGCGCCCGGAAAGCCTGTGAATAAGCTCGCACGCACACCACTTGCAATATTAAATACTTTTCAAAACCAAGATCCAATCGTAATAGACACCGTAACCGACCTGTATGTCGAAGGTGGTTTCGTCGAAGGTTGGTTTCCAACGCTCAGGGGATGATGAATGCCAATCCCCTCACCATATTTTCATAGTCACCTTGACGCCTTTGGGTTTCATGGATAGCCCGGGCATTCTTTTCAATGTCTTTAACCCCTGTGACATATCTTACCGGCGTTAATCTCGAAATGGCAAGCTCAGACCTTGCGAAGGAAAGTGAGCTAACTAGCTGCGAGGACTTCGCTCCTCCTCCCATCCGCGCTATTCATGAGATACGCCCAGGCTCATTCCTTTATTCGAAGGCCCCTTTTCTGACACGCCAGGGGCCTTTTGGGTAGAGATATCGCAACACACATGAAAAGCCACGAGATGCGGATGGAAGAAGTGACGCTATCTGTAACGGGATGGGATGGCGGAGTTAATACTTAGCGTATCCGAGTACCGTGATGGGGGGGGGGGGGGGGGGGGTTGGGGTTCTCTGGATGCTTGGCCACTCAAGACTTGCAGGCGTACATTACGTATATTGAGGGGGGAAGAAAGGAAGAGGAAAAGCTAAACTAAATTACTGCCCGTACTTATATGCGCTCGGCAATAGTGAAATAGACTTGCAAGATGTTAACAGATTCGGGTGTGCGCATCTAAGCGATGCACGTGCGGGTTACATTCTTCAACCGCTCCGATATCTTTAGTCTTCACATCCACCTACTTCTGTTTCCCAACACGGTCAACACATAGATCTATGAATGCACAACCGAAGGGTATACAGTCTGCTTCAAAGTACATCTGACGAATAGGTGCCTGCACCTGCCTCATTTTCTTCTGGGACTAAAGTATCTACCATAGGCGAACAACGAGATCTGTATTGGCAACCCCAAGCCATCCTGGTTTCGAACGTCTTCACAACGTTACTACGCAACTGTCGAGGTACGATGCTTGAAATAATTTCCTTCGATGGTGCGATGGTCAATGAGGTTTCGGTCTTTTTATTGTACCTGCACTGCATAAATCCAGTCTTGCTATTCACGAGAAACTACGGGTACTTTACCACATATATGATTTATGGACCCCCATCCAACTTGCCTGATTGTAGGACCCCGGATGAATGGGACGGTGCCCTGCAACAATGGGAGACCGTTTGTTACCTTTCCACACTTTGAGGATTCAAAAACATCCGAAAGCGGCTGGATCCAGCATAGGGATTAATGTGGGATCAGGGAGTCAAAATTGTCATGATTTGTTGCCAATAACCACTCATTTCAGTCTCTCATGTGATCTTATCGAAATCCCCATAGACGGGGACCTGACTCAGGAACTGGCAACATCAAAGTTACCAGAGTTAACAGACCTAACATTCCAAGAATTACCAATGATGTCATCAATGATGTTATTTGAAGCTGCAGCAACTATTATTAGCTCCATAGTACGCAGTACTTATATTTAGCAACCAGAAGCCAGACTGACTCATTGCATGACTCAGACAGAAGCTGCAGTAGTTATTCTTAGATAGAAGCAGCAACTGCAGTCCACAGTAGAAGCCACAGCTGGCAACCATAGTAGAAGTAGAAGCTGCAGTTATAGAAGCAGCAACCACAGCCTGGGAATAACTGCATAGACCTAGGGTATATAAGGAGGAGGACTGAGCTGGTCTCAGTTCTCCATTCCACCCTCTTATCGCTACCAAGTGAATAAACTCTTCATACTCTCATCTCTGTAAAGAGTCAGCTCCTTGCTAGACTCTGGTATGCACGACTGTGCTGAGGGTGCCAACCAGGGGTACTTACTGATGGCAATGGAAT